>CABHPR010140932.1:31411-53896 GCA_902168415.1 Peromyscus melanophrys | reverse complement strand
ACAGAGAGAGAGAGACAGAGACAGACAGAGACAGACAGAGAGACAGACAGACAGACAGAGATGCTTTTTTTTTTTTTTTTTAGTTAAGAGCCATTCAGGAAGCCACCGTGTTCAGCACCAGAGGTCATTAAGCGGTGTCGAAGTGGACAAGCAGCATCATGGTGGAAGGGTTGGGCAAGCTTCAGGGACAGCATGGGATAGCCCAACATGCCACTGAAAGCACACTTAGAGTTCTGACCAGCGTCTGAAAGAAAAACAGGTTGAAAGCATGTAAAGAAAAAACGTTCTGACTTGGCAAAGTGGGCAGGTTCTGCAGTGCCGCTTGATGGAAACTATGCAAGTGGCTGTGGGGCATGTGTGTGTGTGTGTGTGTGTGTGTGTGGTGGTGGTGGTGGTGGTGGTGGTGGTGGGGCTGTCATTCTGGGAAGGAGAAGTCAGTTATCACATTAAAGGGATAATTATTCCTCCTGTGTGTTTGCCTGTCTTTAGAAGACTCAGCTCTCCTGGAAGTGGCCAGGTGACTGATAGGCTCTGCCAGATCAACTCTTGAGGGAGGAGACAGTAGTTCACACTGTTCTAATCTTTGGTGAGGTGACAAAGTCACACACACCTCTCCTCAGAGCCAGAGGTATTCCATTCTTCTTGCCAGGAGGAAATAGCTTTAGCTTATGGGCCTCTGTTCGAGCCCTGATATAGCTACCATTTTATATAGCATTTTAAATCCTTAAGACTGACAGAACCAGCTGGGCATGGTGCTTCATGAGGATCTCTGAGTTCCGGGCCTGGTCTACAGAGTTCCAGGACTCTTCCACAGAGAAACTGTCTCAAAAAAAAAAAAAAAAAAGAAACAAAACAAAACAAACAACAACAAAAGGTGTGTCGAAGCTGTTATCTACCAGGAAAATGGGCTATAAGGCCCCAAGCCTATGACGACACAGGGTTCTATCCTTAAGGGCCTCTGAGGCCAATAATTCCTGCTTAGCTACCTAATACTGTGAGTAAAACTGAGTTCAGGCCCAGGAAACACAACAGGATAAACAATTCTCCTCATTCATATGCATTAAAACTCTCTCCTCCAGACCCCTGAGAAGTGGTCAGTGACCTCAGCTATAAATTCATTTCCAGGTTCTAAGATTGCTCTCTCAAGGTCACCTTTTCCTGAGGGTTACTGCAAACTACTGGTGGAGCTGCGTGGATGAGGATGCAGGCTCCTTCCCAAGGAGCAGTGATCCTCAACAGCTTCAACTCCAGCCTCCACCTCCACTCTACTTTTCTGGGCCTTGCCCTGAGGCTCAATCACTCCATATTCCCACTCCCATTCCTGATGCCTCAGTCAGTCCTGTACTGGATCTGAGGACTCTGTTGTGTTCCCACGTCCCCTGCATTTTCTCTCCCCCATATAGTTTCCTATAAGCCCCTTTTGTGTTTAAGTCTCCTTCCTGGTGTCCGCTCCTTGGAGGACCAGAACATGCATATGAATTAGGGGCCTGTTACAGGAATTTTGTCTATACTGTGGTCTGACATCAAATGGAGTCGGATGTTGGTTCAGAGGGGGGGTTCACATTCAGCAGGTCAGAATGGATCATGGAGTTCTCCCTGGCTGACTCAGGAGTAGGGAAAGATAGGCCCCTGAGGAGGAAGAGGTGGGGCCGGGAAGCAGATGGTGTGCATCGTGGTTGCTTTCAATTATCTCAGGTTTTGATCTTTAATATTTATCCCTAACTTTTGTTTTATAATAAACGATAAAAGAAATCACAATAGGGGCCTGTCATCAGTGTATATTAGTTAACAATGGTGACTTTTCTGCTCTGTGAATAGCTGTTCACTCCTTTTGTTGGACCCCAAAGTTTAGGGTCTCGAGTGGGTGCCCCAAGAACCCAGACTCCAGTCCAGTTGATGCAATAGCAAGAGGTTTTTATTTCGACTGTACAGAAGGGCAAACTCAAGCTCCAAAGAGCAAGAGTTGCATCGTACTACAGTCACATAGGCACTTTTAAAGGAAAAACCCACAAAAGTCACAAGATTACAATTCCCATACAATCACAGAGTGATCACAGAGTGGGTACAATGGGTACAGTTACATCAACCTCAAGAGGGGTACCGGGGGGGGAGTGGAGCTTACACAAAGGTCACAGTGGTCCTTCCTGGAACATTTGCAAACTATCCCAGTCACAGTTGAGCACATCTCTTAACAGAAATCTCTTTACATTGTTACATGGTTACAGGGGAGATTGAATAATGGCTGAGTCAGGTTGCCCTGGGAACTAGACTTTTAGTTCCTCATTTCCTGGGGCTTGGGAGGTGTAAGCCTGAAGGGTTAGGGTCTTTCACTTTATCATTGGGTAGTTGTCATGGGTTCTGATGCTAGGCCCACAGCCTAACCGTCTAGGAACCTGGTGTGCATTCAGACACAGAAACATGCACAAAGAGTCAAAAAATACAGTTAATGTCCACATAAAGGAATGCAGAATTCAGAGGTGGAACTGGGTTACTTTGCCAGGGTGGAACAGTGTGGAGGGAGGAGCCAGACAAGGAAGATTTTCTTTAGAAAGGGTATTTGAAAAAGGACAAAAGACAAACATCTCACCTTCTCAGACAATGTCTTCAGTGGCCTGGGAAGAAAGAAGGAAGGACGGGGTCAGGGTTGATGTCCCATCACCTTCCCTGGATGGGTTTCCTCGCGTCGTCTCCCTTACCTCCTCCTGCAATGCCTTTGAAGTGGAGCTGCACAGTGGGTTTGAGGAACTCCATCTCCTCATGCTAAAAAAAAAAAAAAGCCAAAAATGCCATGAGTTTTTCCATAGTTGCAAGACAAAGTCTGGGCAGCAGGCAAGCAAGGCTGGGAGGCTGCAAAACACTTGATTGCACACTGTGGAGACCTCAGTGCTGTTTCACTGGGGCTCAACCATGCCTGAGTCTAGCCCACCTAGTCAAGTGGGGGTCTGTTACAAGCTGGATCCTCTGCCTTCCCTGCTGTCTTAGTTGGGGTTTCTATTTGCTGTGAAGAGACACCATGACCATAGCAACTCTTATAAGGAAAATATTTAATTAAGGGGCTTGCTTACAGTTTCAGAGGTTCAGTCCATTATCATCATGGTGGGGAGCATGGCAGCGTGCAGGCAGACATGGTGCTGGAGGAATAGCTGAGAGTCCTACATCTTTCAGGCAATAGGAAGTCAACTGACAGTCACACTGAGGGAAGCTTGAGCAAAAGAGACCTCAGAGTCCACCCCCATACTTTCGGTGACACACATCCTCCAACAAAGCCACACCTCCTAATAGTGTCACTCCCTTTGGGGGGCCATTTTCCTTCAATCCCTGGCTCTCAAAGGCTTATGGCCATATCATAATAGAAAAATAAAAATGCACTCAGTCCAACGTCAAAAAGTCCCATAGTCTATGTTTCAAACTTATTTCAAAATCACACATGGCAATTTCTTAACTGTAGTCCCCCTGTAAAAATCAAAATCAAAAAGCAGACCACATACTTCCAGCATATAATGGCACAGAATATACATTACATTATCACTCCAAAATTCAGGGAGGGGAGCATAGCGAGGAAATACTGGACCAAAGCAAGATTGAAAACCAGCCGGGCAAACTCCAAGCTCTGCAGCTCCATGCCTGATGTCAAATCACCCTTCAGAGCTCTGACTCCTCCCAGCTTTGCTGACTGCAACACATTTCTTTCTCTTGAGCTGGTTCCATTCCCTGTTAGCAGCTCTCCTCGGCTGGTATTTGAGGTATCCTCTGGCATCTTTTAACATCTTGGATTCTCCAAGGCAATCCAGGCTTCAACTTTACAGCTTCACTCAATGGCCTCTCTGTACCTCCATTCAAGGACACCCCTGACACATGCCTGGCCTCAACAGTTTTATTCCATAACTCCTTTCTTCTATCCTTAACACTAAAGCCAGAACCACGTGGCCTCAGCTGCTAAATTCTGCTGCTTGCTGGGGCTGGAATTTGGCCCCTTTGTTCAATTACATCTTCACCAGCTTTCTGTTTTCCTTCACTGCCTAAGCCTAGCTATCATTGAACTCACTCTGTAGACCAGGCTGGCCTCAAACTCAGAGATCTGTCAACCTCTGCCTTCTAGGATTAAAGGTGTGCCCCACCATACCCAGCTCTAAGCTTTTCTTTAGTTCCTTTTTACAACTTGGGAACTTAGCTGGGTGGGATCTTACCCTGAGGTCACCACTCCCTTTATTCCATTTCTTAATCCACTTATCTCCTTGAACATAGGATTTAGCTCCATTCCACTTCCCAGTGCTCTTTTTCTCCTCCAAATTTACATTTTATAATTTACCCTGCTCAGCTTACTCCTTTTCATTATAAATCTTTATTACAGTTACCACTAAAAACCACATGACAGAGTCTACACTGGGCTGTTTTGAGATTTCCTCTGACAACAGAATTAATCCAAAACTCTTCACTTTAGCCTCAGGCAGACTCTTCAGACAAGGGCAAAAGGCAGCTACTTTCTTCATCAAAATATCACAAGAATGATCTTTAGGCAAGATACTAAAGTTCTTTTCCTCTGAAACCTGAGTGAGTCCCCCCCCCCCCCAGTTCAAATAACTCTTACCACCATTGTCTTCCATGCTCCTACAAGTATGGCCCATTAAAGCAGTGCTTAAAGCATCCTACTGCTTTCCAAACTCAAAGTACCGAAGTCCAAATTCCTCCAGACAAACACATGATCTGTCCTATTACAGCAACACCCCAGTCCCTAGTACCAACTTCTGTCTTCATTTGGGTTTCTGTTGCTGTGAAGAGACACCTTGACTGCAGCAACTCTTATAAGAAAAACATTTAATTGGGGGGCTCGCTTACACTTTCAGAGGATCAGTTCATTATCATCACAATGGGGAGCATGGCAGCATGCCAGCAGACATGGTGCAGGAGGAATAGCTGAGATTCCTACATCTTGCAGGCAACAGGAAGTCAACTGACTGTCACACCTCCTAATAGTGCCTCTGTTTTCTTTCAAACCACCACACCTACCTCACCATCAAAAATTCCACATGCTAGGTTGTCAACGCCCAAGGCCTCAGGATGGGGACCCAGTTTAAGAACAGGGTTTTTAAAGAGCTAAAGAAGCTCAAATCAGATCATTGGGCTGGGCCCTAATCCAGTAAAACTCGTGTCCTCCTGAGAGGAAGATGAAGTCTGGACACACAGACTGAGGGAATACTGCGGAAAGAGGCACACTGAGGCCAGCCATCAACAAAGCAGGAAGCAAGGCCAGAACAGATTCCTCTCAGAGCCCTCCAGAGGAAGCAACCCTGGGAGATCTTCAGCTCAGATACACAGGCTTCAGCTGTGTGAAATAAGCTCTGCTAACTTCTCTCTCTGGAGACGAAGGCCACCACTACGATTTTGAGCCAAATCTGAAGCAAGCTCTAATCATATACTGACCAGGGTGATGGACTCTGGGCATGTCCATTCCTGGGTTCCCAGAAAATGGTGACTGAGTCATGTAGCTAGAGTTTTCTTGCCTGGCCCATAGTCAGGACAAATCTCTCTCACCCGCCAGTCCCACAGCCACTCAGACCCAACCAAGTAAACACAGAGGCTTATATTGTTTAAACTGTATGGCCGTGGCAGGCTTCTAGCTATCTAGTTCTTACATCTTAAATGAATCCATTTCTATAAATCTATACCTTGCCACGTGGTTCGTGGCTTACTGGCATCTTCACATGCTGCTTGTCGTGGTGGTGGCTGGCAGCGTCTCTCTGCCTCAGCCTTCCACTTCCCAGAATTATTCTCCTCCTTGTCCTGCCTATACTTCCTGCCTGGCCACTGGCCAATCAGTGTTTTATTTATTGACCAATCAGAGCATTTGACATACAGACCATCCCACAGCAGAGTCATGTTTTGCAGAGGCTTAAAAAGGCAAATCCTTAAGGCCCTCAGTATTTCCCATCAGGTCCAATGGGGGTATCCTGACATACTTCCTGCCTTCGTACCTCCTCCCGCCTACGTTCAATCAGGGGTAAGCATCCATCCTGATGTCTTTCCTGTCTACATACCTCCTGCCTACATATGATCAGCACATCCAGTGCAGTTGGGTCAACCAAACTTGTCTAGGCGAGTGAAAACATGTGGCTCCTTTACCTTATATGAACAACAGCCTCCAGCAATTTAGGAAGTCTCTGTCCTTGGACAAGAAGCTTACAGGTTAGAGACATGTTTGTTTCATGGCTCTCTTGGGCACAGTAATTAAAACTTAAAACATAACTTTGGCTCTAACAGTTTCCATTGTTTAAGCCACTGAGTTTGTGACACTTTGTTAGGGGCGGTTCAGGGAAAGACAGACAGCATCTCTTCTTCCCCCTCCTCAGCTCTGTTCCCACCCCCAACGTGGAGCTTAAGCACAGATGCTCTTTGGTCGCTGTAGAGTGATGGGGGCGGGGTAGGGGTACTAGGCTTGGGGGGCAAGCAAGCAGTCCGGTTCCTGGGTGAGGATTTGGCCATCAGGTGAAATGACCAAAAGCTCGGGCGGCAGGGTGCACAGATGTCATTGCAGAGGGACAAGTTGGAGAGACAAGACCCAGATTAGAGACAGGGCTCTGGATAAAGTCTGTGGTAGCTCAGTCACACCGCTGTCCACAAGGAAGAAAAACGAGAAGAGGAGAGGGACGTTCCGGGGGACTAGAACCTGAAGGGCGAGTTGTGTAAAGCGTTCCCGATGTCCCCGAGGAACCCCAAGTGGAAGTTCCCGAGACAGACCTGAGTGATACCTCAAACTCACATTGCTGCAAAAGAAGGCCCCGGTGGCCCCAGGTCAGAACAAGAAACACAAGTAATTTTAACTTGCTGGGTGTGATGTGATGGTCCAGTCACTTTCCTGGGGGCAAATCAAGGCTTCCTGTGACAGATGCTACATTATAGCAAATCACAACTGTCCAGAGCTAACCAATGCCCCAGGCAGGGCCTGCAGTATCTTAATGTCCAGACTAAGTCCCCAAAGTTAAACATTTCACAACATTGTTTTATTCAGTCTGGTGTTTTTTGACATCTGGAGGGGCAGTTTCCTGCTAAAGCATTATTTTCCTCTCACTGCCCCCCCCCACGACTTCCCCTTTCAAATGCTTCCAATACAAATCTGAGGGCATTAGACATAAATTTTCCCATTCAAGGACACAAACTGAATATACCTGCTGGCTAAAAATTATCTTGGAAGCAGGACAATGGTGCCCAGTGCTTTCAGGACCTTCTCCTTCACCTTAATTTGTGGGGTCCCCCTTCCTGCCCCCACGGATCCCTAGGACACTTAGGAAAAGGACAGTGAAAGGGAGAGAAGAGGGGAATGAGTTAGCATCTGAATTAAACATCAGGCATCTCTATTCCCAGACTAGTTTGGTAGAAGCTAGAAGCCCAGGAGTGAAGAGGGTGAGCTTGGAGTCTTCAGAAGAGGCAAGGCATGGCATGCCCTTCCTCAGGACGGATGATGGTAGAAGTCAGAGGAAGAAGAGGGATTCCAGCTGGCAGTGGCATCTGCAGAGGAGACGGTCCCATCTCTGGGGAATTTATTTATTTATTGAACGTCAGCTGCTAAGAGAGAGCAAGCTAGTCCTGGTTTGCAGGGAACGGAGAGCTCACAGGAAGCAGCCTTTAGGTGCTTTAAGACCTGTGGGTGTCCATTGACAGCGTCTGCCCAGTTAAACTGCTTAGGGAGACCCCCACCCCATTTCTATTTCTACGTATGTGTTCCGGTCATCCTTTCTCACATGTACTACTGGCAGACTTCCGACTTATCTTGCTACTTTGCAAAATTTGCCTCTGTCCTCTGAACCTTCCCACTCTCCTCACTGGCCGAGTTCCCCCTGAAAGGGCAGCCTACGCCACCACCGCTTCCACGAACCCTCCATTACATGCCTGGTTACGCCTCTATTCTTTCACACCAGTGAAGTGTGGGGTCTTGCAGAACTTAGCTTGTTCAGTTATCTCGGTCTCCTTTATGTCCGCTGTACTCTGGAGAGGTCCAACCTCTTGCTGGACTCTTCTGCCTGCTTAACCCGCAGGCATCTCAAATCAGCACCTTCACAGAGATTTCCTGCTCCCCCTGACCCCACTCCATCCAGCACAGCATCTTCCCCATTTTGTAAAGGAAGCAGCATTCTCTGTTAAACCCTAACAGTCCTCAGATTTACTGACCTGTCCTCCTCACCTCTACCTGACCCACTGAATATTTCTGCTTCTAAAATATCTTTCAATTTCCCTGACTTCTCACCATGCCTGTAGCAACGGTCCTGCTGTAAACTATTATTTCAACTGCACGTGGTTGCCGTATAAGACGTCTTCAGGAAAAAGCGCTTTTTGAAAATGTAAATTCGATCATGTCTTTTACCTGCTTCAGATTCTCCAATCTCATCATACACTGAATGAAACCCAAAGTCTCTACTCCATCCTCCAAGGACTACATTCTGGCCCCTGCTGGTCTCCGATCCCACTTCCTCCTACGCTGTTCCTTGACCCTTTATCTGGTCCACGAGTACGTCACACTTGTTACCGTTTCTGGTGCCTTTGTTTTCTTCTTCCTCTCAGGGACACTCTTTGCCCCCCAGACCTTTTCAAGGCTAGTTCCTTCTCATCGTTCATAGTCATTTAAAATACATTCTCAGACCTTGACCATCTGTTCAAAAAGATATCATTACCACCCAATTTCATCTTGCTTAATTTTCTTCACAACTCTCAATAGCTGATGTATGTATGTATGTATGTATGTATGTATGTATGTATGTATGTATGTATTTGTGTATTTGGGATCAGTCTCATGGTGCAGCCCTAGCTGGCCTGGAACTTGCCATGTAAACCAGGTTGGCCTTGCATTTTCTGTATTCATCCTGCCTCGATTTTCCAAATGCTGGGATTACAGGCCTGTTCCACCAAACAAGGCTGAAATCCCCTGATTAATTCTCATGTTTCTTAGGTCTTGTTTCTGTTCTTTTTTACCTTGAGAGTAAGTTCTATAAACACAAGGAACTTGTCTCTTCGGTTGGCAAATTTGCACCTTAGTGGTTCTTGACAAATCACACCATCTTTGGTGTCTCACCTTCAAACTAACCCTCAGAGGATCTCTCCTCACGCCAATGCCTTGCAGAGGCTGATCCCAAACCAAGGAGGGATGACCTGTGGATAACAGGGAATCTCAAAAACGATGGAACAGAAACTTCCGAGACAAGGTCACAAAAGCCACCCACACTTCTCTGCCTTGGTTTCAAGGACCACTTCCTCTGGGGAAAAGCCAGCTGTTCAGCTATTAGCCTGTTAAACAAGATGTATGGAAATGTCTCCGTGGTGAGAAGTCCATGCCACCACCCTGCTAACATCTGCCAGCACTTTGGCAATGATGAATGCGACATTACGGAAGTAGATCCTCCGCCTCCGTCAAGTCTTCAGGTGACTATGTAGCTCCTGCTGACACCTTGACTGTAACCTCTGGAGGGACCTCAAGCAAGAACCACTCAGCTGAGATACTTCTGAAGTTCAAGTGCATGAGCTAGTCAATATTTACCTTAAAAGGTTTTATGTAGTTTTAAAGTCATTACATTTTGGGATTTGTGGTTATCGAGCAATAGATCGCATCCTACAATTCCTTTGTGCTGTTGGCTCGTGTCTTTCCACCAGGAACAAGTAAAGACACCATAAGAGGTGATTTTCAACAACATACTTCCAAGTAAATAAAACTCACCAATTTGCTCATCCCGACAGTTTCTCATCACAGGGTATCAGAGGGACAGATCTGAATTGTGCGTCATGCAGGTGAATCCGCATATCCTACCTTGCATTCTTACAGTGGAGGGATGTGATGTCACTACAGCCTTCAGTCTATTTCATGTGTGTTTTTGAGCATGCTGTTTAGACATCTAAAAATCTTGTGGGCTGGTCAGATGGCTCAGTAATCTTAAAAGCACTTGCCACCAAGCCAGATGACTTGAGTTCAATGCCTGGAACCTGCATGGTAGGAGAGAAGTGACCTTTAGAAATTGTCCTCTGGTCTCCACATGTGTGCCTCACCCCCAGGCATGCACACCACACAAAATAAATGACTCAATGTTAAAAAAAAAATTAAAAAAGATGGCTTTAAGTAAAGGTTTGATGGAAAGAGATTGCAAGTCCCCTACACTGGGGAAAATAACCCAGAGACGATGCACCTCAAATGTACTGTTCAAACAACAGTCCCCTCATACCACCAACCACAATGCAATCCTCATCTTATGCTGTGTATATTTCTTTGCAAAGTCTATTATACTTTTTGAAATCATGGTTTAACTGACCAACGAAACGTTTCGGTCATCTTTGCCACGCACCTGTATTGTCAAATGGCTACATTGACCTAATTACCATAGCTTTACTGCGTACGCTTGTCATTTTTGTGGTAAGAATAACATAAAACCTATTTTCCACTCCGCAGATTGCACGCTAGATATCTTCAAAATTGTTCCCTTGCGCTGAAATTTTGCATCACTTGTCTAAGGCTTCCTCAACTAGCCTTGCAAGCTCCTGGCTAGCTCTAGCTCTTCTAAGCCCCATACTGTTCTCTGCGTCAGTGACTTCAGCTTTCGATTCTGCATGTAAGAGATGCCATGCAATATTTGTCTTTCTATGGCTGGCTTCTTGCCCTTGATGTAATGTCCCGTCTTCATCCATGTTGTTAAAAAATGACAACATTTTCTTTCTTTTCTTTTTTCTTAAAGGCCGATTCCACTTGGTATATTCATCAGCTCCTCTACTGATGGACACATACATCGATTATTGGGAATAATGCTGCAGTTGGCATGAGGTTGCCTGTGTGTGCTTTCTTCATAGTTAGACAAACAAACAAACAAAAAAACCGACCCTGAGCCTCACAATTACTATTCTACTGCCGAGCTATACCCATAGCTCTAATTCAAATATGTTTACACCTATAAAAATGGAAGTCTCAGTATTTGGCATCTCAGAAGTGGGGCACATTATAATTTCTCCCTTAATAGTAATGAAAATATCTTTGCATCCAACAGTTCTGTTCATGGCAGGATTTTCAATGAGTGGCCACGTTCTCAAGGGCAAGCTGTACACACTTTGCATCAGTTGGTCAAAAAGTAAGTTTTGGAATAAATTCTATTATATAGAATTGTGGCTTAAGACGTTGTAAAATAGATATATTAAACTAATTACAATAGTAAAAATAACAATATATTTGACATGGCTGATTTTTTTCGGTAAGCAGTCAAAAATCAATTTATTTTAAAAAAATCATTATTATATATTTTTAAATTTATTTTCCACTGTTTTTAATAACGTGTGTGTGTGTGTCTGTGTGTGTGTGTGTGTGTGTATGTGTGTGTATGTGTCTGTGTGTGTGTATGTGTGTGTGTGTATGTGTGTGTGTATGTGTCTATGTGTGTGTGTGTGTATGTGTGTGTGTGTGTGTATATGTGTGTGTGTATATGTGTGTGTGTGTATGTGTCTGTGTGTCTGTGTGTGTCTGTGTGTGTGTGTCTGTGTGTGTGTGTGTGTGTCTGTGTGTGTGTGTGTGTGTGTATGTGTACACATCAATGCACTTCCCACAGAGGATGTAGGATGTAGGTGTAGGACCCATTGGATCTGAAATTACAAGTGGTTGTGAGCTACCCGATGTGGGATCTGGGAGTCAAGCTTGGGTCCTCTGCAGGAGCAGTATGTGCTCTTCCCCACTGAGCTGCTTCTCCAGCCCTACAGGGTTGTTATTTGCTAAGACCCATGTGTATTAGAACTCGGAATCTGACTGGACACATAGAAGACCCCTTTGTTCCTGAGATCCTGCATGGGGCTTGGAACTTAAACCTTATTTACCAGTATGCTTTCTCTGCACATATTCCGTCCTACACCTGGATTTTCAGTATCTGCATATGAATATGGATCGGTCTGTAATGAAGTCTTTGAACAATACAATATTCAGCACAATGCTCAAAAAGTCACAAGAAGTACAGAGGGAGAAAAATGAAGCTGCTGGGGGAGGTGGGGATGCAGAGCCACATGCTTTAGTGGCAGAGGGAAGGGCCTGTGGCAACAGGGGTGATCTGACTTCACCCTGGGGAAAAAAGAGAATGAGGAATCTTCTAGCGGAAGGCAAGATTGAAATCCGTACATGTTGGTTGCTGTTTCCTCCAAGGTATTGCTGGCCTAAGTTCTGGAATTATTCTCGAGGTTGAATTATCATCTTATTAGATGGGATGCACAAATTAAAAGAGAAAAGATAGAGGAAGCCTCTAAGCACCAACCCCAGGCTGGAGAGAATTCACTCGTCCTGCTCTCAAGTCCTTTCAAAGGAAGCCAATAGAGTGGCGTGTCCACAGCAGTGCCTTTTTGTGGACTCCTGCCTTCTCGTTTTTAATTTTGCTGGAGCCACGCTCTCTCAGAGGCACAGGAAACTGTCTGTGGGTTGTGATGACTGAAATGGAAAGGCTGGAAGCATTTTCGGAGGTATCCAAGTGCATAAGGTGCAACTATTATGTAATGAGTTGGAATTTTAACAGTTCTCAGCACATACATCCTAATGAGCTGGATCCCCAGGGGAGGAGGTTAGCCCTTGTTCCAATGATCCAGCCATTACTGAAAACATTCGGAGAATGCGTGTCTCTCTGGAAATTGTCTTCAAACCTACAGTACATTCTTTTGAATTGTCTTGATGATGGGAAATCTGGGTCTTTTGAGTTTGAATTTTGGCTCATATGTAACAGGTAATTTTCTAGCCATACCAGCCCAGGGGAATACTCAAAGAATTAAACAATGACATAAGCCTATTACTCTACAGCTCAGGCCCACCAGCTGCTTTGCTGGGGTTCGGACCTACCTCATTCTGTCTCCAGGTGTAGGTCTGCGGGGTGGGAGGAGCGCAGGGCAGGAGTGGGGGGTGGCTAGGGGAAAGTGAACAGCAACTGTTTTATGTTGTTGCTGTTTTGGTTTGGTTGTTTTTGTTTTTTTCACACGAATGATCTTGTAGTGTCCATCTATTTTTTCTTAGCTCTGCAATTGCTTGATTGTTCCAAAAACCCTGGAGCTATTTCATGTGGGCAGCTTTTCCTCAAAGTGGCCCTCCATCACTTCCTGCCCTCCTCTGCTCTTCCGATGTCTCCCTGACTTGAAACTGAAATCTGTCCAGTCCACCATTTATTACACGTCTTGTAAGGTACTGGAAGAGAGAACACCAAGGTCATCGATGCACGTGTTAACTGTTTATGGAGAAGGGAAAGCGAGTTTATGGAAGCTCAGTTCATAAAGTTGCCACACAAGTCACTCTGGAGCTTCCTTTGTTTCTGCTCAAACATCATCTACCTATCAAGCTTTCACTCTTTTTTTTTTTTTTTTCTTTTTTCTGAGACAAGGTTTCTCTGTATAGCCCTGGCTGTCCTGGAACTCACTCTGTAGACCAGGCTGTCCTCGAACTCAGAGATCTGCCTGCCTCTACCTCTGGAGTCTACCACTGCCAGGCGCTTTTGTTCTTCTTAAACAATAGCCACTTTTTGCTCTAAGGCAGCCTTGTCTCATCATCTTGCTGTGGATCTTAGTTCTGGTTCTCTCGACGGAAGAGACACCATGAACAAGACAACTCTTTCGGGGGCTTGCTTACAGCTTTAGAGGGTTCGTCCATTATCATCCTGGTGGAGGGTGTATGTGTGTCAGGAAGGCACACATAGTGTTGGAGAAGTAGTTGATTGAGAGCTACATCCTGATCAGATAGCAGAGAAAGAGAGGGAGACAGGAAGAGAGGGGGGCAGAGAGACAGAGAGAGAGAGAGAGAGAGAGAGAGAGAGAGAGAGAGAGAACACTAGCTATAAAGGGATTTTTCTTTGGGCCACCTGTTCACAAAAAATGGCAGAGACTTATTATTAATTATGAAAGCTCGGCCTTAGCTTAGGCTTGTTTCTAACTGGTTCTCATAATTTAAATTAACCCATAGTTTTTAATCTACATTCTATCTCATGGCTTGTTACCTCATCTCTATGTTCTGCCCATCCTGCTTCCTCCGTAGCAACTCTGCCTTCTTCTTCCCAGCATTCTCTCTCTGCTCGGAAGTCCTGCCCATCTCTCCTGCCTAGCTATTGGCCATTCAGCTTCTTATTACACTGGTCACAGCAATACATCTTCACAGTGTACAAACCCCAAAGCCCACTTCCTAGTGACACACCTCCTCTAAGAAGACACCTCCTAATCCTTCCCGAACAGTTCCACTAATTAGTGACTAAGCATTCAAAGATATGAGCCTATGGGGGCCATTCTCATTCAAACCTTCACACTGTGCTTTCCTCCGCCAGCCCTCAAAAGCATGCAGTCCCTTGATTTTGTTTATTCAACGCCTTCTCCTCCTTAAATGTTGTTCCAAGAGACATGTATCCTCTGTTTACTCGGTACCGTGTCTCTAGTACTGACACAGTACTGGCACAGGAAGTACAAAGCATTTATTCAGTGATTCAATTAGCTGGTTGCTCCTATTGGCTGAAGACAAGGAATCGTGGCCACAGAAGTGCCGCAAAATCTCAACAGCCTCCTTGAAGGATAGTCTTCTGGAAAGGTCATGCTTTATCTCAGAACATGAAAGAGTTTTAAAGTCTATTCCGCCATGCAATTTAGAGAGAAAAATCATCTTAGAAAAATCTTGATACTCCCAAATGATGCATGAAATGTATCATTCATTCACGGAAGAATGCTTCTTATTTATTATTCATTCTTGATGATGTTTATTCATTCCTGAGAGAGACATTTGTTGAGCGCCTGTGAAGCACAAACACTTCCGAGAAGCACTGGGGACCCTGTCTTCTGTCATTTTATAGCCTTCTTGCCCCTATGTCGTTGTGGAATATTATTTTAGCTAGGCAAAGATGTGTTACATTTGTTCATGCTGAAGAATATTACTTTAGTTGTGTAAAGGTGTGTTACTTTTGTTTAAGCTGCATTTGTTTACCAATGCAAGGATGGGTGTTTAATGATGTAAAGATGTGTGACACCTGTTTCATCTCGCCTGCCTAAGGCACCTGAGTGGTCTAATAAAGAGCTGAACATCCAGTAGCTAGGCAGGGGAAGGATAAGCAGGGCTAGCAGGCAGAGAGAATAAATAGGAGGAGATATCGAGGCTAGAAAAGAAGGGAAGGATGAGAGGAAGAAGAAGGAGGCGAGAGAGAGGAACATGCCCGGGGCAGGAAGCCAGGTGTCTGCCAGCCAGCAGACATAGAGCAGCAGTGAAAGTAAGATATACAGAAGTAAGAAAGGTAAGAAGTCCCGAGGCAAAAGGTAGATAAAGAGAAATACGTTTTTAAGTTAAAAGAGCTAGTGAGAAATGAGCCTTAGCTTGGCCGAGCATTCAAAACTAATAATAAGTCCCTGTGTCTTGATTTGGGAGCTGGTTGGTGGGAATATGTGCCCTGAAGTTAGCAAAGCTCAGCATTGAACGGGGCAGTTGAAACTCCTCTTCCAAATGCTGTTGTAATGTTTTTGTTAATATTATCCAACATTGTATAAAGTATTATAGCTTTCTACTGTTAACCCCTAAATTTAGCAGTACAAAACAATACGCTCTGTGGACCAGTCATCTGGCCAAGGCACTGTGGGATTAAGTTTACTCAGCTGGGTGGTTCAAGTGACTGGAAACAGCTGGGATAGCCTGCAGTTCTGAGATAGCCTGTGGTTCTGGGATAGCCTATAGTTCTGGGATGGGCTTTAGTTCTGGGATGGGCTTTAGTTCTGGGATAGGCTGTAGTTCTGTCTGAGATGGGGTATAGTTCTGGGATAGGCTTTAGTTCTAAGAAGGGCTTTATATTAAAGCACTAGCTTAATACAAAAATCAGATTGAAATGTGCATATATTGTCTCGTGTATTATTTTAAATGACATCATTCATTTTTACTTGCCCATAATCAAATCCTCTATGAAAAATGCCTTGAAAAATTCAAAGAAGTCTGAGATACATCCTTTCTCTTTCCAGGAGTTTAATGACTTAGGAGATGGGCCAGCTTTGTGAGTGGCCCATGAAACCACAGACTCACGCAGTGAAATCAACACTCTCCCATCTCACCTGGATCAGGTACGCAGATCGGTTCTCCAGGGTCACAGAGCCCTGCAGTCATTTTCTCCTAATTTTGTGGTTTTCATATTGATCATAATGTAATATATATTTTTCTGGCTATACTGAAAAAAAAAAAGACTTGTTTGCATTAATGATGCACAACTGAAACATTGTGGTGAAGGAGACTACTTCCTGTTTGTGAGGTTGGAGCCTTTGGAAACTTGTGGGCACACAGATGTATTTTCAGGGGTTTGTGAGAATTCTCTTTCCTGTAACATGGAGCCCTAGGCCATGTTATGTGTGAGGGACTGTTCTAAAGCATTTCTAACACAACCAAAAAAAAAAACCAAGACCAGCAAGAGTAAGAGGAACATTCCTGTAATATTTAGGATTCCTTTGATTAACTACAGGTTATGGTTTTTGAGGTTTTTCTGCATCATCTATTTTCTTGCAGAGATCCATGAACCATACAAGACAGACAGTTCTTCATGATCTCATCATGCAAATGAGAAACAAAGGCGACATCTGTTCAGTAACTTCACTGTTCTTTTTTTTTTTTTTTTAAGAATGGTAGAGTTGGGATGAAAATATTCTGATTCCCAGGCCAGTGTTCCTCCCAACTCCCTGACCTACTGGAATTTTTATAACAGACGTAATTATTGCTATCTTTATCTTTTAGTTTGAGAATATTTTGTTTTCCTTTCACTAATGACAGTGCACAACAGCTTCTCATCCGCTCATAACCATCATATGACACCTTAATAGTTTTCTTTGCTTAGCTGCACTGGTTTGGAACATCTCCTAGTGTGTTGATTGCTCTCGTCGAACAATAATAAGGATTCTGTATCTTCTGCTTGAGTCTGGATTGCCAAGTGTCCATGATGGAAGGTGACTCTGGGTTGTGAGGTTAGTCCTGGAAGTCAGAGAAGCTTCTACCTGGTCCTTGTGGGATGCTCTCTCTTGGAACATAATGAGCATGCTATGAGGAAGCTCTGGATGGTGAAGGGGCCATGTGAAGATAGGAGCTCAGCTGGCATCCCTGGCTGAGGCCCCAGCTTTCAGTCTGCATCATCACTAGAGTTAGGAGTAAAAGCTTCCATAATGATTCCAGACCTAGCGCGCGTTGTTATAAGTCCATGGAAGTCCGTGTGAGAACCATTTCATTTAGCCCTGAACTTTGAGATAATAGTGACACAATTTTTAAGCTACTAAGTTTTAGGGCAATGATTTGGATAGCAGAACTATCTAGAATGCTGGTGGAGCAACCTAGGTGGGGAAGGTTCACTCATGTTTCTCTTAAGAGGTATCATGCTCTCAGCACCAGGCAGATAGATTCCAAGTTGAAGGTCCCTTCAATAGAGACCACATGAAATGCATAATTGTGATTTGGTGACCACAACTTTTCTTTCCCTCCGACTCACATAATCTCTTTTTCACCAATAAATCAATAAATCAACAAATCAATAAATGAATGAATGTGGTTTTGACCCAGCTTAGGACTGCTCCTGCAAACATGGAGTCAGTTCATTTTAAGCGTTTTCCTCAGGGTGCCTTCCTTCTCCTGAGTTCTCTCCCTGTGCTAACATTGAAGTTATTCCCCTCCCAGCTACCCAGAAAAGATGGAGTGGCCTGAATTAGTGAGAAGGAAAGAAGCCAAGGAACTCCTTCAGGGCTGGGGATAATTTTACTCCACGATTCAGCTCAGTTGCCTAGGTTTTCTGTAGTAGCAAGAGATTTGCCTGATATGACTGAGACCATGTGTGATTCAATGGCTGTGGGATGATAATCAAGGTATACACTGGTGTGTGTGCGTGCATGTGTGAGTGAGTGTGTGTTGTATGTGTATTGTGGTATGGGATCTCGTGTGTGGGTGTACTCTCGTGCACATGTTTATGATGGTTTAAGGTTGATGTCCGGTATCTTCCTCCATCACTTCACACCTTACATATTGATGCAGGGTCTCTCACCGAATGTGGAGCTGTTGTTCTAGCTTGTCTGGCAACCAGCTTGCCCAGAGATTCCCTGTCTCCACCTTCTTCACTGGGATTCAAGGCAGGCTGCCACCACCCAGCTTTTATGTGGCTTTGCGGACCTGAACTCTGGTCCTCATGCACACATGGCAAGCGGGACGCGCTTTATCCGCTGAGTCATCTCTCACCCCTATACTATTTTATAAATATGTAAGTAAATAAATATAAAAAATATAAACAGGGAGGAAAAAATTCTCTCTCTCTCCCTCCAAAGTGCAGAGAAATAGGACCCCTCAGAGTTAAATCACTGAGTAAAGGCAAGCCTTTAAAACGAACTTTTCCAATAGGGAGAAAGAAGAAACCTACTCTGGCTGAGTCAACTTCTAGCTGACTCAATGTTGGCTCATTTGAAAGTGAAAGTCAGAGTCGCACTATGTACAGGTCATGTGACTCTGCAGATCCTATGCGACTAAAAAAACAGAGATGCCTCCTGCGTGATGCAGTTGGGGGTATCAAGAAAGTCTCCACTCCAGGAGCTCTGAAGATGACCCCATAGGCTGTCTGTCATACAGCTCCAGTGGGAATCATTCGGGGATGCCAGGGGCTTTTCAAGAATTAGAGGGCTAGGGGCTGAAGTGATGACTCAGCAGTTAAGAGCACTGCTCTTCCAGAGGATCTGGGTTCTCGATTCCCAGCACCCACACAGTGGCTCACAAACATCTGTAACTTCAGTTCCAGAAAATTCAATGTCTTCTTTTGGCTTCCATAGGTAACACACACACACACACACACACACACACACACACACACACACACACATACATGAAGGCAAAAACATTCATGTTCACAAAATAAAAAATGAAAAAATTAAAGGACTAAAAGGGATTAGTTGCTGGCAAGCACCTGTGTTCTTAGTAAGCATTACAGAGACTTGAAAACATAACCAACAAGTGGTCTGGTGGTCAACACTGACATCCAGGAGGGCAAAAAGTGTGATGGAAGCAAAGCACACATCTAGCTTTACTCAAGGAGGCATGGAAAAATAAACCAGGAAATATGGCTTCGAGTTTGCTGGAAGAAGGGTTTGGGGCAAGGACTGCGGGCATAAGAAACACCATGTGCAGTCTTCATGGGTAGGGCATGTTTAAGGGGAGGATAGTGGGAATAGACCAAGGCAGTTAAACAGGCCTGACTGAGGAATCTTGGTGTCTTACTTAGGGTTTCTATTGCTGTGATAAAACACCATGACCAAAAAGCAAGTTGGGGAGGAAGTCAGGACAGAAACTCAAGCAGGGCAGGAACCTGGAGGCAGGCAATAAAGCAGAGGTCATGGAGGGGTGCTGCTTACTGACTTGCTCCTCATGTCTTTGCTCAGACTGCTTTCTTATAGAACCCAAGATGACCACCAGCCCAGGGATGGCCCCATTCACAATGGGCTGGGCCCTCCCCGGTCGATCATTAATTAAGACAATGCCTTACAGCCGGATCTTATGGAGGCATTTTCTCAACTAAGGCTCCTTCCTTTCAGATAACTTTAGTCAGTGTCAAGTTGTCACAAGACTAGCCAGGACAGGTTCTCGCCTTTGTAAGTGAGTTCTCTCTTAAGTAGGGAGAATATGGAGGGCCCCAGGGAAACTAACTATAAACATAGTGGGGAGCTCAGGAGACACAAAGCCAGCCGCTTGCTGCATATGTGTTATTGGCGTTAAAAAGCTGGGAGATGCTTGTACATACCGAAGCCTTCAGTCGTTGTCACATGGACCATCTCTTTGAGTTCAGTTCCCCAGATCATGATATTCCAAAGGTTAGTGGGATCAGAAGAGTGGGAAGAAGCATCCTTTGGATCAATAAGTGTGTGTATGTGTGTTGTGTGCAGGAGTAGTTGGTAGTTATGTAGGTAGCCACTGTCAAGCCTAAGAGTCTGATCACGGGTGTCCGATGGTTAACTGAACTTGACCCAACAATGGAGATATAAAGGCATCCCCTTCACCTGCTCCACACTTTTGCACTGGACCCCTCTAACTCAAGGTTTTCAAATATATCTTTAGGATAGTGAAGATAATTATAGTGTTGTAGACTCGATGTTTGTTTTTCCCTTTCAACATCAGTTTCCAGTGTGGCTGTAAAGAGATGAGAACATCAAGGAAACAAGATCAAATGATGTCATAAAGATGGAGTCCTAATCCAATAGGATTTGTGCCCTGATACAAAGATACACCAAAGAAACGACTTCCCCCTCTCTCCTTTCCTCCTCCCTTCCCTCCCTTGCTCTCTTCCCCTTCCTCTTTATCTCTCTGCACACTCCACAAGGAATGGTTATATGAAGACACAGCTGAGAAGGTCGCTGTCAGCTAGCTAGGAAGAAAATCTTCACCAACAATCAAACCATCCACCAATTTGATCTGGATCTGGATGCCAGGGCTTAAAGAAAACAAAGGTGTTGTTTAGGCCAGCCATTCTATGATGTTTGCCATGGCAGCCCATGGCAATAGAAATAGTGAGGATGTCTAAAATTTATGGAGTTATTATTTTCATGTTAAGTACTTCTCATCTACATTTTACATACAAGAAAACTGAAGCCCAGGAACTTGCCAGATGAAATGTAGCTAGGGCATGTGTGAAACAGAATTCGGTCTGAGCCAAGGTTCCTAGTCCTTCCCCGTGAGCTGCACTGCTGGCCACAGAGAGATTCACTGGGGGAGTTATCATGTGGAACCAAGTGGTCACTAATCAGGAACTCAGGACCTTGCCTGCATCCAAGGATATCCTTCCCCAGCTTGCTGGCTTGGTCTTTCCTTTAGGAGCACCAGAGCCTTGTAAGGTTCAACTGGATGTGGGTGTCCTTGTGAATCCCAAGGCCATTTCTGTTTCCCACCAATGTAAGCATTAGCCGGACACCCCACCCAGACTATGTACTAGAAGATGCAGGGTGAGAATAAGAAGGTAATTTTGAAGAACTACAGAAATCTGATTTCTTACCGGGCAGTGATGATGCAAGCCTTTAATCCCAGCACTCATGAGGCAGAGGCGGGCAGATCTCTGTGAGTTTGAGGCCAGCCTGGTCTACAGAGTAAGATCCAGGACAGCTAGAGCTACACAAAGAAACTCTGTCTCAAAAAAGAAAGGAATATGTTTTCTAGTCATTTTGAATCTCTTTGGTCATGAATCAACTGAATAAAACCAAACGTAGTCTCCTAATATAGTGCTTTGCTTTCACTAGACCAATCATTTCTGTGGGACAGACATCTTGAGCTGTTGACTTTCCAGGGACACATTTTTCTTTCTCTTTTCTTCTCTGTGGTGTGATATGATATTATGGGATGGTGGGGATTGGGGAGACTCTTACAGGCTCATGCACTTTCCCATTGATTTTCTCATGTTATTTCAGTTGAACATTATTTTCCCAGAAACATTATTATAAACTATTTGGAATGGTCATACTTTTGCTGGGTGCTAAAGATTTCCCTCTCCAGTTTCGTCACCGGCAATAGGGAATCTGGCGGAGGGGGTCACTATCCCATAATAACTTAGGGGTAGAACTAAGAAGAGAACGCTCTACTCCCTTTCCACTCAGAAGTGGGAAGATCTAGAGAAGTTACACACTGAGTGGTTCTGTCTTAACATACGCACCAAGGAGCTCTCTGCTTGGTGGAGTCAAGGCTGACTTGGTGTCAAAAAGCTCCAGAAGTCATCTGGCTGAGCTCTGCACCAGAACTTAGAGCAAATCCAGAAGGCATAAGGACTTCCACCTGGAGTCTTCATCTGGGCAAATAGCTCAGGGCCTCCTGCTTTATAGAACGGTTGTATAGATGGTTTCTGAGAGCCCAAGCTGGCTGAAGTCCACCCGACACTCAGGGTCCTTTTCATTCCATGTGTGTTTCTGAATATTTCTGTAGCTGTTCTTCTTATTATTTCCCTGTCTTTTTCTCAACACTTTGGAAACTGTCAGAAAGATGATCACCCTCACCAGCTCTGTCCCCTGTTGAAACGGGTAGTCTCCTGTGAGGCGCTCTGTCTTGGCTGTACTCTGTAAAGTGACATCTTTCAGCTGGGGACTTCAGTGAACGGCCCAGACTAGAAGTCTCCTGAAGAAGTGACTGAGAGAAATCAAGGCAGATCTGCTAGTTACCTTTTAACGACAATGATAGTCTTTTGGCACGTGCAGAATTTTGGCATCTTCACATTAATGTAGCATTTTCAGAAGAAACATACTAACCAAAGGATGTTGTAGAATATCTATTAATATCAATTCTAATAGCCACCATGGGTTAAATACTAGTTAATGGTTTTGTGTGCAATTCTACTTAATACTATTAGGTTAGTTCTGCTGAAATACAGAAGGGAGATTGTATACTTAGCACTATTCATAAATGTGAAGAGAGATAAGGACATCTTCAAAGCCACACAAAGAATATAGCATATAGGGATATATGGACATATATATATATATATATATATATATATATATATATATATATATATA
>CABHPR010140932.1:0-24448 GCA_902168415.1 Peromyscus melanophrys | reverse complement strand
TCAGTAATATTCTTCACATATAGATCAGGAGACTTCTACCCAAGGAACCAGTACGTGGCTTTGGATTTTAGCTAAGCCAATTTGTGCTGGACTTTCAGACAACGACTTCTGCTTCTCACCCAAGCTAAGGAGGGAGCTAATAACTTTTACATATTTTTATAGAGCACTTTTCTCTCCAACAGTACTGCTCAAACATTTCAGCACTTAAGCCTTCCTGCTATTACACAGAGAATGCCAATGGTTATTACATCATTGTTAAAAAAAAAAAGAAAGAATAAGGAAAAAGGAGAACACTTCCTGATACTCAATTAAACTCATTAGCTTAAATATTCAATTCCTGCCAATACCCAATTTAAATCGTCACTTCAAAATAAATTGTTTCCGATGGTCAGGATCTACTAAATTATCTCCTTGAACCAATCACCTGGAAAAATATTACATGCCAGGGAGAATGCAGAGAATATTCTCATTTGATCCCAAGGTGCTTACCTAGGCGTCATCTCCTTTTGGCACTCTGATTTTCTGATATTTCCTGGCTCACAGTTTGTCTCTTCATCCTGAGGACCCCAAAAGAAGAATCCAGAAAACAAGTCCCACTGAGCATAGACAGCATCAACTATGACTTCTCAGCAAACTTCGTCTGGATGCAGGTTGTGCTAAATCACACCGAAAAAGAGACCCTTCCAGACGCTCTGGACAAGAACTTCCAAGAAGGTCTGGAAATGCATATTAAACCTTTTTCCTCCCAAGGGCATTCAGCTGACAGTCAAGAAATATATTTTTTCTCAATTAACATGGTTTATATGGTTATGACATCATTTTTAAAGTCTGAAGTTTATCCGTGTGTCCACCTTTCCTAAGATAGACAAATATCTCTAAACGCCTTCATTCCAAAGTGACCCCTTCTTCTGTGTTATTGCTGACATGACATTGTATCTCCACAGCCATTGCTAGTGGAGATTTCCGAACAATATGGAGATTTGCTTATTTCTATTTGCCAGTGTGTTTTTGTGCCTCATGAGTTTAATTTTTGTCCTGGCACTTGGTATGTCTTGGTAGCAAGCAGTTTCAGTCGTTGGAAGTCTGGGAGGATCTTTATTTTAATCTCGTTTAAAAGTGAAACCACAGCAAGTTATAGAAAGCTCAAATAAGTTGTGTCCCATGAGCATGGGAAAGATTTTCTTCTGTTGTCTTCTGGAGTCCATTGTTTCTGAGAAGGCAGCGGTGATGGGTGAGCTCTAGCTGGTTGCCATGGCAGTCCATCTTTTCTCTGTGCTAGCTTGTGTATATGTCTTCATTTTTATGACATGTAGTCGTGATGATAGCAGTTAGGTTCAGTATCACACTTGGAGCTCACTGTCTTTTTCAGGTTAAATAGTCATGATGGGGGGTGGGGGCAAGAAATATGGCTCAGAGGTTAGGAGCACTGGCCACTACTCTTGCAGAGGACTAAGGTTCAATTCCCAGCATGCACATGGCAGCTCACAACTGCCCATCACTCCAGTTCCAGGGCATCTGCTACCCTATTCTGATCTTTTCAGGCACCAGGCATGCACGCACATGTCCACATGTAGACAAAATATCCAAGCACATAAAATTAAATAAATAAATCCTTAAAAGAAATTCATAATTTATTCATTAAAGCTTGACAGGTTTAATGGCTGCCTTTCTCATACTAGAATGTGTATGGCCCCCTTAAAACAAAACTTTCCTTTTTATGCCAGTCATTTGGTCATTCTTTTTCTCTTAAATAATATTTAAAAGGTTGTAATGAGCTTCTTTTAGATCGCTTTAGGTCTCTGTGATGCATTTGATACCCACCTTTCATGGGAGTTTCTTTATGCACTTCTGAGCTCTTTTTTTTTTTAAATATCTATTCAGAGGTTCAGAGTTTGTTTTTGGGCCATTTTTCCTGTTCTGGGGCTAAAGTTAACAGGTAAACCCCACTTGCCTAAGGAGGGATACTTCCTGAGATGCTGGAGACTGGTGTTCATATAACAAACTACATGTTTCCACTTCCCTAAACAAGTCTGTTTGACCCGACTTGATCCCGCTCAGGCAGGAAGTTC
Organism: Peromyscus melanophrys; assembly: GCA_902168415.1. Lineage (NCBI taxonomy): Eukaryota > Metazoa > Chordata > Mammalia > Rodentia > Cricetidae > Peromyscus > Peromyscus melanophrys. The sequence goes on along the minus strand of CABHPR010140932.1, from coordinate 22,379 downwards.
ATCAGGATGTATGCTTGCCCCTGACTGGATGAAGTGAGAAGTATGTATCCTTGTGGGTTTGGCATTTAGAAGCACCTGGTCAATGTAGCTAGCAGCCATTCTCTGGAAATCCCGGGTAGGGACCTGGCCAGTGTCTGTCTTCCTGGCCAATATTGAATAAAGCTCACTTTTTTTGCTAATTGAAGAACTGTTCTTTCTCTTTGTGATTTCTAGGTTTAACACTATATCATGTAAGTAGTGTGACTTTGGAATCCACTCCTGGGCAGGGTGATCTTGGGGTTTCTAGTATTTGGACTGGATTTCTCCCCTCCTTTTCAGTACCACATCTCTGAACCAGGGGACAGTTTCCTTGGTGCTTTGTTAAGACAGAACTTCCCAGAATCCAGCTTATGCAGGATCTCAGGTGGGTCCAGCTTTCCACGCAGAGGGTAGGAGATTACACAATCTGTCCTACCTCACTCCTGAGATTCCAACACACTCATAAGGAATTTCATCGTCCACAGCTACTCTGAGCAAATCAAAAGAGTCCAACTTCTGAGGACTTGATATTAAAAATGTCATCTCCATCATTTGGTGTGTGTTTAACTTTAGGGGAGTTATTCTGTCTAAGCCTCTGTTCCCTTAACCACAAAACGGGGGTGATAATTGTGTCTTCTAGGAGTCAGGAAGGTTAGACAAGTTAATGCACGTGAAGTACTGAGACTGGTACCCAGGACATGGTAGCAAGTATTAAATGTATTAACCATTATTATTCCTTGCTTTCAAGTTTACCTGAGTAGTTAAGCCTTGGTTCATTGTTCATCCATACACACAGTTTAATACAGCGATTTTGTTAAATATATTATTCTTTATATGCATTTTTTATGATAAGCATGCATCAATATGGATTGCTTAGATCTTCACATGCTTGGAGGAGTTTGACCTTTCTACGATGGAGACACAGGGGTGGCGAGAAGGATATGGGAGGCTTATGTCATGCTCGGATGCTGTACCTCGCGCTGGGGTCACTGACTTCCTGATGGTTGGATTTGTCCTTCCTCATTAAAAACCAGGCTGGCCTCTGCTATCCCTTGTCTACTTAGCATGGCTGTCACTGCTCATCTTTGCAAATTCATCTTCGTTTTGAAGGTTCCGGAACTCCCAAGATGTTTAGATGTGTTTGAGCTGGCAGGAGAATTATTTTACTTCATTTATCCCTACACACAAAAGGTTTTTCATTTTGAGTTTTGCCATTTTATTTGACCACACCAGCTAGTCTGTTTAACTGAATGTGGTATTTTCACAAGGACTAATGATCTGAGGGAAAGGGGCTTGTTCCCGAAAGCGGGATTGTGGATGCTAGTCTTGGCTCCATTTCTGGGGTTTATTAAAAGAGTGTTTATAAAACTACGCTATTTGTATTTACCAAGAATATCAGTGGGAGGAAGGGGTAAAAAAAAAATGGTCTGGGTCTCAAAATTCTCGAAGGATAAATCAGTCATTAAGCAGATCTTATTTGTATGAATAAATGAGACTTGATGCAATGTGTCAGGCCACTCAGCTGCCAGCCATGGGTCAGCAAGGATCTAAATGTACAACCAACCTTCTCTCATTCCTCAGAAGTAAATGAAAAACTCGTCTGCTAACCAGCAGGCTGCTCCCTGGTTTCTTTTCTTTATTCTTCTTTCTTTTCTTTTCCTTTCCTTTCCTTTCTTTTCTTTTCTTTTCTTTTCTTTTCTTTTCTTTTCTTTTCTTTTCTTTTCTTTTCTTTTCTTTTTTTTCTTTTCCTTTTCTTTCTTCTCCTCCTCCTCCTCCTCCTCCTTCATTTTTTTCAAGATGAGGTTTCTCTGTGCAACCCTGGCTGTCCTGGAACTCACTCTGTAGCCCAGGCTGGCCTCAAACTCACAGAGCTCTGCCTGCCTCTGCCTCCTGAGTGTTGGGATTAAAGGTGGGTACTACCACTGCCTGGCTGCTCCCTGATTTCTTAAGATGGGGTGTCTGAAATAATTATACCACCAACCTTGTGATACCCTTCAGCTTCCCAAGCCAATTAGAAGTCCCAGGGAGCTGACCCTCCCACTTCTCACATTTGTGCACCTCTGGCTTTCCTCCCTCCCTCCCTCCCTCCCTCCCTCCCTCCCTCCCTCCCTCCCTCTCTTTCTTCCTTCCTTCTTTCCTTCCTTCCCCTTGTCGTCTGCTGGTAGCTTTGCACATTGTGGTGGTATACAGTTTATCAGGAGCCTTGACTGGATACTAAATATCCCAATGGAAAGAAAAAACCTCCAGCCTAATCCTGAATATGTGAGGAGTTTGACTGTGTGAGCTATGAATGGGTATGCAGAACTGTGCATGAACAAACACACACTCTTTGTGAGTTAGGCTATGGGATCGGGTTCAGGGTAGCAAAAGGCTGGAGAGCCCCTGGCCCCATGAAACCTCCTCAGTATGGCCTCTCCGTCAACTCAATGCTAAGGGTGCGGCCGCTAAGACAGAGTGTGGCTTGGGTATATTATGAGAAAATGTTTTAAATCTCCAGGACTGAGGTGAGTAGGTGCTTTATTTGTTTTGATTTATACAGCGAACCACACTATTTTGCCAGAAGAAATCCAGGTGGGGTGGGTCACCAGGCTAGAATTTCGAATTTGAATCCCAGCTCTTCAAGATACATAGCATTCATTCACTTCACAGTTCACTCAACAAATATTGACCAAGCACCTGCTCTGTGTCAGGCACTGTGGTGGGCTCTGGAGATATGAGAAACAACTAGACTTTATAAGTTGTGTGCCCATAACCTTGTCACTCTGAGATTCCTTTTTTTTTTCTTTTTCCCCAGCTAATAAAATAGAAAAGTTGTGGTAAGGACTAAATGAGAAAGCACATGGGAAAGTGTTTTGTATATGTTAGAGATCACACACTTGCGCACGTAGGTGTGCACATACGCATACACGGGTACAACTGTCTTCTATCTTCTCTTCCATGCACAGTGATGGTCATTGAAGTTTAATAAAATAGAGTAAGTCATACATTTTCATCTCTCTCAAAAGGAGAGGCTGTGTGGAGACTTTCCCAGGATGCACTGGGACCCTGAACATGACTGATGCATCACTTAAGGCTTTCTGAAGGGAGGCAGGTTATCAGTGATAAACTGGTGTGAGTCTTGTAGCACCCACCCTTGCTCCCAGTGTGGCTGTTCTCGAGCTTCTGGAGAAGAGTCACCGTGAGACCAGAAGGGTGGGCTTGGGAGCAAGGTAACACAGATGACAGGATCCAGCTGTGGTGACGCCCACAGCAGGCTTGTCCTGTCAGCATCCCCCGAGAAACAAGAACAGGTTCTCAGAGTCAGGCGGACGGGGGCCTGGGGAGTGGTAACCACTTCTATGACCTATGCCCAGGTTTCTAGAATCATTCTCAAATGGACACTGTAGACAGAGCTGAACAGAGAGTGGGGCAGACCATGAAGTGCAGAAAAGCTCCAGGAGTCTCTTGCCGAGAGAGGCCATTGAGATGAGGTCTCACATCAGTTGTCTGTGGTTCCTGCTTTTCCAGACCAAGAGGACACGAGGGAGGAGAGAGACAAATGGTGTCCTGCTCTCCAAAGTTCTGACGCCATGATGGTGTAAGTGGGGGTAGGGATGGGGAGGGTGGGGGAGATGTAGAGAGACAGATAGAGAGACAGAGAGAGAAAGAGACACAGAGAGACAGACAGAAAGAGAGATAGACACAGAGAGCCAAAGAGAGACACAGATAGAGAGACATAGAGACAGACATAGGCAGAGAGAGAGAGAGAGACAGACAGACAGAGACAGAGAAACAGAGAGAGACAGATATAGAGAAACAGATAGAGAGACAGAGAGAGAGACACACACAGATAGACAGAGAGACATAGAGAGGCAGAGAGAGAGAGACAGACAGAGACAGAGAGACAGATATAGAGAGGCAGAAAGACAGACATATATATATAGAGAGAGACAGAGAGACAGACATAGAGAGACAGAGTGACAGACTAGTACCATCCATCTATTCCATATCCTCAGTCCTGCCATGATGGAGCCATGGCCATCTCTTTCTCACCTTGGGTCTTGCAGAGCCCCCCTTGTTGAGTGTTTACTATAGACTTTCCTTAATACATTCTTTACACAAACTCAGCCCCCGGCCCTGCCCCCCAGCTAACTTCTGTTTATGTTTTTACTCATTTTAAAGTTCTTCAGTGTGGTCAAACCCTACTCTGACCCTGAAGACTTTATCAAAGGTTCCTTTCCTCCAGGTTGTTTTTGTTTTCTATCTTGTTTTTGTTTTGTTTCCTTGTCTTAAATAAACTTCCTGAGCTTCGTTCAGCCTCAAGACTCTCACACAGTCTCTTCTACCCTGGGTAAGCCGCCCCTCAGCTCCAAGAGGCTTCCATTACATCCTGTCCGAGGCAAAGTTTTTCCTACACTCTTTCCCTCTACACAAAACCCTCCTTTCCACTCTCAAAAGCACCTGCCCTGGTTTGTCATTTCTGTATGGGCTTGTCTGCTCCTTCGCTGGCTGTCTCCTTGGCTAAACTCTAGGGAGGTCAGATCCCTTCAGATTTAATTCCAGAGCGTCATGCTTGAGACTCAAGACGGCGTCCAGTGAGTATTTATCAAAGGAGTGCATACACCCTTGCATCTCCTTCTCAGTTATTCTTACAGAAACAGAAGCAATTGGACAGGGTGACTGTGCCTTTGTGTCTTCTCCATATGCCATGGCTTGTCTGGACTGCTTTTCTCACGAAAAAAATTGTACATCAGGAACCACGCCATGCTTCCTGCGGTTGTCTCTTCCACTGTCCTTTTCTCTCTCTGGTGTCTTCACGTTGTCTCACAGACCTCTGTTAACATTGGTGACCCCATGCTCTAATGACATGTTTCTACTTCTGGCCCCTCCCCTTTCGGCTTATAAATGCTCTAGGAACTGGGAGCACATGGCATTCCTCTGAGCATCTCCTTAAGTACCAGTGTGGTGTCTGGCTTCACACTGCATTCCATTTCCCTAACCCCTACAGACTGGTATCGGTGCTACAAAAGAGACAGGCCCCAGGGATAGCTGGCCACTCCAGAAGATTCTGCCCAGACACAGGGTGGGTGGGAATGTTCTTCCTGCTGAATGAAGAGCTGTCTATGAACAGAGAGGGAGGATGCTCTATCCCCCACTTCTGAGGTAAGAGCAGCTTGAGCTTAGTCCTTGCCCGGATAGCTTTTTCCATTTTTTTTTCTTTTTTCTTTTTTGAGAGGATTTTCTTCAGGCAGATTTTTCAAGCTGAAGTCATTCAGAACAAAAGCTGCATGCCAGCTGTGGCCAAGCAGTGTCTTCCCCGGCCCCCTGCACCCCCCCTCCCAACCCAGCCTGGTACTATGACTGCCTAATGGGAGAGGGGGTGTGAAAGCTTCCTGTGAAACATCTGGTCAGGGCCCCTGTCAGCTGGTGAGAGAGTTCCCCTATCTGATTGTGTGGGACCCCTGGAGGTGCCCAAGCAGGAGAGGCGAAAGTGCGAAGAGAGAGTAGACGCATGCTTGCAGCCTCCGGGAATAGACTTCTAGTCTTACTTTCCCAGTGGCCACCATCAGGCCTGGGGACTCCAGTCATGAGCAACAAAGCTCCCGATTCCAGGACCTCTGGGTGATAACAGAGGCAAAAGCAAGCATAGCTTCCCTCCTCTGGGTCCGCCCTTCTTCGAGATCTCCCGACACCTCTTCACAGTCTCTCCTTTCCAAGGACTTCCATCGTCTCCCATCAGCTTTACCCCTTCCCCTCAACAAACAGGGCCAGGAGACCCGGCAGATTTTCAGAGCCTTTCTCTCTAACAAAAGATTTCTGAGCTGTTACGGAAAGGGTCCTTCATACCGATGTAAGTTCAGGGTTGGGGTGTTTTTGTTTTTAACAGCAACTTCTTTAGATGACAAAGTAAAATTCAAAGGATCAAATAAGTGGCAGCTTCAAATTCTTGGGGAGGCTTTGAGGCCAGCCATGCCTGTCAGTTCCCTGAACCACAGCCCCCGCCCCCAGCCCCCAGATGCTTTCTCCTCTGTGCTCTGGGCTCGTGAGGCTTACACTCCCATGAACACGAGTTTGGGGTTTATTTGAGGGTCCAGGCTGGCTAGCGGATTATCCACAAACTTAGCAGAGTGGACGTTATCTTAATGGTACTGATGGATCAGGCATGTTGCACATCATTAAAATAGCCGATTGATTAGGAAGAAAATAATTAGCTCGCCCTGCCTCGCTGAACATACCAAGAAGGAGATATGCAAGGGACAGAGGTCATTCATCTTTTGATCATTTGTTTTCCCTTCAAGGTGATGAAAAAGGCCACGATAACCCTCGGGGAGGGGAAAGAATATAAACAAGTCCTAGTTCTTCTCCATTTACTCAGAGGGAAGCTATCTTCAGACTCTCTGGAGTGTGGTATGTTTATTCCAGCTACATAGATACACTCTTTTAAATCAAACACTCTGTTAGTGCCTTGGAGTTGTAAAGCAGTGGTTCTTTTCAAGTGACTTGATAGAATGTGATATTCTGCTTTCCCCTGACAGGATATAAACACGGAAACCTAAATATTATAACCCAGGCCACCATGAGCCGACGAGGAGGCATGTAGACCCCGGTTGCTCTTCCAGGCCCTTCTTGCCTCTGTAGCACCTCACTGTTCGTGGTCTGGCTTCATTCTCTTCATCTCCTTGGGAGAGAAGCTGAAACTTACTTTACGGAATGGCGTGGAGATGTATGCTCAGAACCATTTGCCGTTGCAACACCTTGAGAACTTTGAGTGAAAGGAAGTCTCTGGAGGGGGTGTTGGACTGCCAGTATCCTGGCATGGGCCCTTCTGCCTCTCATCATCCGAGTGACCATAGGCATGGTATTTAACAATCAAACAAGATGGTTGTGAAATATGCATAAGGTAATTAGAATAAGAGAAAATGCCATTTTCAGTTTTTAGCTGAGTAAACAGATAGTACACACTCATGGTGGAAATCTGAGGAACAGAAAGATAAAAGGGAAAAAAAATACACCTGTAAGTTCTGTGTCAGAAGGATTGCTTATGCAGAGACAACAGTTTTATTCTGTCAGGGTGTCTTCAATGGGTGTGCCCGCTGCTCTCCACCCCTCTTATGATGCTGGCCCGAATGCGGTGCATTCCATTTTGTGGCTTCCTTTTCTTTTTCTTTTAAAATACATTTTTTTTTTTTTTTTTGGTTTTTCGAGACAAGGTTTCTCTGTGTAGCTTTGCGCCTTTCCTGGAACTCACTTGGTAGACCAGGCTGGCCTCGAACTCACAGAGATCTGCATGGCTCTGCCTCCCGAGTGCTGGGATTAAAGGCGTGCGCCACCACCGCCCAGCTTAAAATACATTTTTATTTTTATGTGTGTGAGTGTTTTGCCTGTGTGGACCCACGGAGGTTAGAGGTCAGCAGATCCCTGGGAATGGAGTTAAAGAGGGTTGCGAGCCACCTCACAACCACGTGGGTGCTAGGAACAGAACGCAGGTCCTTTGCAAAAATCGCAAGTGCTCGTAACCTCTGAGGCAGCTCTCCAGTCCTGCCTTCTTTTCTGTTTTAGTACATACAGATGGTTTCCCGTGTCATTAAACGTGTAGAGTTCGAAAGCTTGTTTGTGTGTGTATGTGTACATGCATGTGACAGCTGCCATTGTCTCTGGGAAAATCCATTAGGAAATGACTTCTAAGAGCTGGTAATTGGATTTACCACTAATCCTGATGATCTGAGCTGGATTCCCAGAACTCCATGGTCAAGGAGAGAACCCACTCCCCAAATTGTCCTCTGTCTGGCATACATGGCTCTGCATGTGAACCTCTTCCCCACATTAAATAAATGTAAAATAAATATTTAAATGAAAATAACATGAGAGATCATAGTCAAGGTTCTCTAAAGGACACATGTCAATCATGGAATGTCTGTTCTCAGGGCAGGATAGGGGACACCTTTACGTTTCTAGTCACACTATGCTGTCTCTTAATACTGGTGCTTTTTGTCAAGACCTTCAGTTTCTGTATGGGTTTTTTTCCCCCTTGAATGGCTTTTGGTAGGACCAGAGCTGGCCTGTGGTGGTAGATCTCTGCCTGCTTTACTTTCTACTGCTGAGATGTCTCTTCTGTGTTTCGTGACCAAAAGCCACATTTCAAATGCTGTTTTGGAAAATTATCAAATTTTCAGTCTTCAGTCTCTACAACCAGGCCCTGGGCATTTTAGGTCTTGGACCATGAGTGTTTGGAATGAATAAGTGTGGATGGTAGAGGGCTTCCACAAACTCAGAAAGGAGAACTCTGTGTGGGTTAATTCTATTCCCAGCTTGAGAGGAGGAGGCTTTTTTAGCTTTGATATGACTTCCTCTGGGCCTTAGTTCCCATGATTCCTCACCTGTGAAGTGGGGATGTGTTGCAGAATATTTGTTTATACTGTAAAGATGTGTTTCTGCCTAAGGTGCCTTCTGATTGGCTTAATAAAAAGCTAAGTGGCCAATAGCTAGGCAGAAGAGAATAGGTGGGACTTCTGGAGAGAGAGAGACAGAGAGAGACAGAGAGAGACAGAGAGAGACAGAGAGAGAGAGAGAGAGAGAGAGAGAGAGAGAGAGAGAGAGAGAGAGACAGACACTAGGAGGAGAAATCCAGAAAGCATGGTTTAGTTAGCAGACTCGGAGCAAGTCAGGTATGCTGTGTACTGAGAAGAGGTAACTGAGCCACGGGGCAGAACATAGCCTAAAAAAATATGGCTTAGTTAAGTTGTAAGAGCTAGTTGAGAAAAAAGCATAAGCTAAGGCCAAGCTTTCATAACTAATAATAAGTCTCCAGGTCATTATTTATGGGCTGGTGGTCCAAAGAGCGTCCAATAAGAAAGCTTGCTACAGGGATGGTAGCACCTCTCTTGAACTGCCGAGGGTGAACACTGGTGAAGGTTCTCTCAGCACTGCCTGGCAAAGAGGGAAGAGCTCAATACACCAGTTATGATCATCATCTTTACGACACTTTCCAAAATTCCTACAGTAAGGCCAACCTCCCAATAGTCAGGACATTAAATTGTTTTTGTTTTTTAAAGAGGTGACATGTAGTCATAAGAACACGACAGCTTGGAATGTGTAGCGCCAATTCTAATTGGTCTTAATAATAAAAACCTAGAGCCGGATATTATGGGGTAAATGCCGAAAGACCAGAGAAGTAAAGGAGCAAGCCACGGCCACTTCTTACCTCGCCAACTCCTCAGCTGAAAAGGGGGCTGAGCTCCTGTCTCCGCCCACCTTATATTCCTCTCTCTGCCCAGCCATATCACTTCCTGTTTCCTCCTCCCTGGTGCTGGGATTAAAGGTGTGTGCCTCCAAAGTACTGGGGCCAAAGGTATGAGATCCCAAGTGCTGGGATTAAAGGTGTGTGCCACCACTGCCTGGCCTCTATGGCTAACTAATGGCTGAGCTCTGCACTGCACTCTGATCTCCAGGCAAGCTTTATGTGCTAGAGCATGAACAAAATATCACCACAGAGCAGAAAAGGAGAGAGGGGAAAACAGAAAAGAAGGAGCAAATCACAAAGAGCAGACTTCAGGTATAGGAATGTCAAGCATGTGTGTTTAAAAATAAATGTATTTTACTTTTAATTATGTGTAATGGCGGTGTATGCACACATGAGGGTAGGTATCCATGGAACCTGAAAGAGGGCACTGGGTTCCCTGGAGCTGGAGTTACAGGCAGTTATGAGCTGCTAGAAGTGTGTGCCGTGCACCAAATTCGGGTCCTGTGGAAGAGCAATACAGTGTGTTTAATGACTGAGTCATCTCTGCAGCCCAAGAATGTGCACTTTAAAGAAACTCTGTGGGATTCAATATGCAGTGAGGACTGAGACCTGCTACTGGAGCACCGTGAGGAGGTTTCCAGACCTTTGGCTTTCCACCCCCTTACCCAATCTGGAAATGACGGGTAGGGGGGTGGGAGCTGGGGGGGTTGAAAGCATACGGAGTGAGGATGCTGACAGGAAGGTGAGAAGGCTGAAGCTTAGAGAGGTAAATTAGCCAGGGCATCTTTGTGCCTTTGACTAAAATGTGAACATCTCTGAGCACTCATGAGTGACTGGCTCTACTGGGTCTAGAACTCAAGATTTCAGGATATCCATCCATTATCGTTCCCCCATCCCCCAATTTCCTTCTGTATTTGAGACCTAAATGTAAATACTGACTCAAGATTAGGAATTTGGTGCCAAGCATATTGGCTCAACACCTGTAATCCTAGTGCCTAAGAGGCTGAGGCAGGTGTATTGTCATGAATTCAAGGTCAGTCTGAGCCTTATAATGAGTTCCAGATTAGCCTAGGCCACCACATAAGACACTGTCATAAACAAGCAAGAGAAAAAAAAAACCCAACAAAACAAAAAGCAAATTGGATTCTGTGCCTTTCACCATGAGGGTGGCTCCATGTTGGAGATATGACAAAGAAGTTGGCCAGAGGTTACAACAGAGGCCCGTGGAAGACTGGAAAATAGCCACGTGCCTTTCTAAACCTTTCCAGCCTCCCTGAATGTTCACACAAATGATTGTGGCAGACTCTTAGCCAATTGCTTCATGAGTTAACGGCTCATCGTATTACTTCATATAAGATGTAAGATAGAGAATCCACAGGCTATGTTAGTGTCTCAGCAATCAACTTACAGGAATTAATAAAGTGACTTAATTGAGCAAGGCTGAAATCCCCTCCCTTCCAGGCTGGTGGCCTTTGCTTACATAAACTATATAGCTTGCTAGAGAATCTATGAACACTTAATTTTTCTACCTTGGTCTTTGACATTTACAATGTATACTTGCTACTACAATTTGCAAATGGAGGCCATGGTAATTAAGCATCTCTTAACATGCAAGGGTATCCGCATTGTTTTTCTGCCACCCATTTTACAGATTGATTCAATGTGGTCTTGGAACAAACCCGGAGAGTAATTTGGTTGTCAGTACTGAGTATCTTTTCAGGGTCCCGACACCACGGCAACTGGGTCAGACCTTTTTTGTTGTTGTTGTTTAAAAAATTGGAATGTGATAGAAAACAATGTGATATTTAGAACATAGAAAAAATAAACGTGATTTTCAGTAAGATTATTTAATAACATTTTCTTTTGAAAAGGTGTAGGCTACAATTATCTCCCCTGTATTATCATGGGCATCAGATTCTCGGAATATATCTGCTTGCGGTGAACGAAGGGTGGAATCCAGGGAAGGTTGAGCAGGATAATATTACATCCCTAAGGCTGGTACAGAACCTAGGACACGATTCCTTGAGAAGGCCTTACGTTCTTTAGAAGAATGTGATGTAAAAATCAGGTCAATCTGAATTAGACTCAGTTATGTTCCTAGACGTAATATTTTCTTCTTGTGTCGAAACTTTGAAACGCCCAAGAACATAGAAGTGTCTCTGTGGTTGTAAACTTTAAGTGAATAATAGCAGTTTTGAGACACAGGCCCAAATGAGATATTCTTTGTTTTTCTCATTCCTGTTAAGGTAATAGTCTGGACTCGTTCACGGACTTGCTCAGGCCTAGGAGCTGCAGAAGAGGGCCCATTGAAGCTTCCTGGAATGGAGAGGACTTTTTCTTTGTCCTTCCATAGCCTCCAGAGTAACTCTGGGGCTATGTAGCTTATAACCAGCAGATGGCGTCTGGCATCAGGCTGGTGGAGTGTATAGACTGGGACAGAGGAGGCCAGGGGAAGTCAACTTTTCTCAACCACAGGACTCCTAAGTTCGGTTAGGAATAAAAGCGGGGCAGTTTGTTACACCTTATTTTCTTGTGTGTGTGGTGTTTACCTGTGTGCACGTCTGGGTGGGAGTGTCCATACATACACGTGCACTTGAAGACCAGAGGCTCCCATCAGCTTGAGTTCCTCAACCTTTTCTTTACCTTAAAATAAAATGAATTTAGCCCTTGGCACTTTCATCCATCTGTCTAGCACATTCAGCTCAGGCTCCCCGCTACATCTCTTACCTTCTCCTCTCTCCTACTCACCACCATGAGGTCCCCATCCCATCTTTTCACGTCTTGTTTTTGCTTTACGACTAGGGCCACTTGCATGCTAGGCATAGGTTTGAAAATACCCACCAGAGCACGGCTACCTCATGCCAGCAGCATCAAGGACTCCCCGTCCTCCAGAAAAGTGTAATTTTAACTGTTAGATATTGTGCTGGACAACCCAGCTCTGGATGTCTGTGCGGTCGGCTCACCCGTGATGCAACAAACCCCACGGCATTTATTTCCTGAGCTGGAAATGGGTAAGGCTCGCCACTCTCCTAGACTTGTCCAGGGCACCTCAAAAACCTTCTGTGATGGTATTACAAGACGGTCCAAGAATAGGTCCCAGGGAAAAGAAAAGAGCACCATCCCCCTTTACATCCTGGAGTGGAAGTAACAAGTACCTCCCTCTAGTATGTCCCCCCCCCCCCCTAGTTCACAACCAATCTGCCTGGAACCAGGGCGGAGCTCCCTAGAACACTCGATGGTGGGAATTTAGTTAGATGCGCTAAAGATATCTTCGAGCTTTGGAAATACATTGTCTCCTCATGTAACCAAGCAGAATTTTGCTTTATCACCTTGCTACAAACCTGGCCTCTTGTCCCTGACTGTCTTGAGACCCGGTGTCTGTGGGCCTAGACCTTCTTGATCAAATAATATAGTTCCAGACATTTTTGAGGAGAGAGAGGAAAAGGTGGGGAGAGTTGAGGTTGATCTTCTGAATACACAGGGCAAGGGCGAGGGACTCATGCTGCCCTGCTTTCAGCCAGTCTGGTCTGCAGAGGGAGATCCAGGACAGGCACCAAAACTACACAGAGAAACCCTGTCTCGAAAAACAAAAACAAACAAACAAACAAACAAACAACCACTTTAAAACAACAGTGTTATCTTGCAAGACCCAAGGCTCTCATTGATTACAGGCGCTCTCTGAATTCTTGGTTTGGTCCCTGGGAGAAGTTCAGGTGAGAGGCGTGTCTCCCTATGAGAAGTTATGACTTCCAATTGCTTCAAACAGTCGACTTTGGGGATCTGGGAATTGATAGATTGACACTACTGTCAGAAGTAAAGAGTGACTCTTAAGGCTCATAGACAGGAGACATGGGAAGGGGGAGGGGGTCATTTCTTCATTTACATATAATGGACACGAAACAGGCAGAAAAGAAGCCACACTGTCCATGCCTCCTAATCCTGCCTGGCTACAGCCCCCAGGACTCATAAACAAACTTCAGGCCTGGAGATCTACAGTAGCATGAAGTGTGCACAGCCTTGTTCAAGAGGTATCCATGGACAATAATATCAAAGAGATTATCCCAGAGGGCAGCCTCTAGAAACATCAGCCAAGTAATATCGGCCCTGGGAACCATTATTACCCCAGTTCGGCAGGGTTTTCTATTTGCCACTGGTTCTGATTGGTGATTGCCAAGTAGTTCTCTCTCTCTTCTATCTTTTAAATTGGAAGTTCAAAACAAAACTAAACAAGGGTTGGTGGCTCGTTTCTTCTAGCCCCGGTGTCAGAAATGCGTTCAGAGATGACAGGGTTTTCGGTAAGTGAGGGTGGTTTTCGTTTGCTTGTGTTTTGTTGATTGACTTTAATCAGTTGCTGTAATTAGGAACTGAAAGGTCCTGTACGCAAGGCTTGGTTCTCAACCTTTAATGCTATGGTGGAATTTTTAAGATGGGGGCTGCCTGGGGCTGGGGGTGGGAGTAGATAGGCCTCCCCTCCTCCGTGCTGGAAGCTATGAAGGGGACAGCTGTGCTTCCCATGCCCCCGGTGGTGATGTGCTGTCTTGTCACAGCTCTAGAGGCAGTCCTGAACCTGTTAGCTAGACCCTTCCTCTCCATAAGTCACCTCAGGGACTTTGTCACAGGGATAGCGATACTCCAGCAGGAATAGTCCGGAATGACAAGAAATGTGTTCAGAATGCGAAACATGACCCAGAGATCTTGGCAAGGATCCAAACCTGAAAGGAACTTCAGATATCAAGAGTCCTCCTACCTGGATCGGATGAAAGGGACTCCATCTTCCTCCCTCTAACCCAAAGCGTCGTGGGGTTTAGGCAGCGATCAGTGGATGTACAGGCAAAAGTGGCTTAGACCTCTGTGCAGGCCTGAGCAAGACCCCTGGAGTCGGTGATGGGTGTGCTGGGGGCAGAGGCAGGAGGAGCTTTTTGTTTTGTTTTGAAGCAGGGTTTCTCTGTGTAACCATCCTAGTTGTCCTGGTATTTGATTTGTGACCAGGCTGGCCTCTAACTCACAGAGATCCACTTGCCTCTGTCTCCTGAGTCCTGGGATTAAAGGCGAGTGCCATCCCCACTCTTTCCTTGAGTGGCAGCTGCCTCTGGGACGGCACCAGGGCAAATGCTTCGGAGTCCACACTTCTGCCGCTCAGCTCACTTTCCTACCTGTAAGTCCTGTCTCACCCCCTAGCTCCCTTCATGTCTATTCGACCTCATGAGACAAACAAGCCAACAAATGATAATGTGAATGGAAAAGTAGATGCCAGCAAGGCCTTTGTGGGTACAGCAGAAATCTGAGGAGAGCCAAGAAGGGCTTTGTGTCGAGGTAACTTAAGCTACGTTCAAACCTCAGCATTCTCTAATTTGAAAGCATTTTGACTATTTCAGACAATTCAAGTTCTAATATTTCCTCCACTCTCTCTCTTTGACCACACCGCCCCTCGGCTCCTTTTCCCTTTTCCTTTCTGCTAAGACACCATCATAGGCAAAGCCCAGTAGTTGGGCCTAGTTTTAGATGCAGAACAACTTGACCTCCCCTCTTCTCTCCTCCTCGGAGACGCCATTTTACAATGCCCCACATCTAGCAAGTTATTCACACGAAGACCGAACCACCTAAGAAGAGTTTTGATAAAGTTCTTGGTCCAGCTCCTAACACCAGCTACTTTGTTCCGTCCACTTTTTATTTATGGTGAGACTAGCTATCACTTTGGCAAAAAGGGATTCCCTCCCCACAAAAATTTCAAGACATGTAGAAAAGTACAAAGGAGAAAGTAAAAATCTGTAGCATCCAAAACGTCGTGTCTCTAAGGACAAGGCTCATTTTGGCGGAGTTCTGTATCCTTCAAGCTCCCCTCCTCTCCAATCAAAGGACTATTGGTTCGATTTTTTAAGCTGCCTCACTTAATTTGAGGGAAATCTAGATCCTGCATGAGATCCAAGGAGGCATTTGTCAGCATGCCGGGACTCCCTCATCTCCAACTATACCACAGAGATAGTTGGCAGGTGTTTTTCGTAGTTTGTGGTTTGGAATTTAGTGATTTCTCTGTTTCATTCATGATGCCCAGAGGGTGGTTTTTTTTCCTTCTATTTTTGTTCTTGGGAGGGGAATAGCATCAGTGATTTTACTCTCTGCCTTCAAGACTTACTTTTCAAAGTAATTATGTGTCTGCTTTTAATTTTCTACCCCAAGAAAAAGTTAAGGGAATCATGTCTACCATTCTGTTCAATTCTGAGTTGGTGAGGTTCCCTGATAAAGAAGATCTTCCCAAACAGCAGTTGCTGGGGGCTTTCCCACAGCCCTGGCACCCGGGGTAGAATTTTCACAGGAGAGATGGCCCAGCTCCCTGGGAGCTATCACCACAGACTGCCCATGCTGAGAGAACAGACCGCAGATTACCCCAGCTGCAGATACTTACACAGCACATGGAGGAAGAGCAGAAGTCAATGTCCAAAGATGGCGGGGAGTTCCAGGGACAGAGTCTGCCCATGGTGCACCCCTCCCGCAGCCTCCATAAGCACCCATGAACTTCTCAGTTACCCAGAGAGCATTTGGGGAGGAAGAAGAGGTGAGGGGGTGACGCTGAGGAGACAGTATCAACTTTGCTCATGAGTTTGCAAAGTCGAATTTAGTCAAGTTAACTCCCTTACCCTTTTCACCCGGAAGAGACCGTAACTTCCCAAGTTTTAGTTATTTCTGCCATCTGTCCAAACGAGGGCTTTTGATCGAGATTACATCAGTTATATAAAATAAATAAGCTACTGTTTTTGTACAGCTGATGTGTAAGGTGTAAATCTTGACCCTGCAACTTCTGTGGATTTTAGCTGCCTCTTTCAGCGAGAGGCGGGGGGCGAGCTGAGCCCATTCCGGGCTCTGCCACTGACTTGGTGTGTGATGTTGGTCAAGACCCTTAGTGTGACACTAGAGTGTTAGATTTCATTGACTCTGAAAATAAGAGAGTGGGCTGGGTCAGATTTTTATTTTCAAATGTTCTTTTGATTTTGCTTTTGTTTCTATTGGCCTCAAAGGTCGCTTGCTAAAAAAAAAAGTCTTACTTAGATAGGCGATATATAAAAATAGATACAGTTAGAATTTAACTGACAAAATGGGGAGGCAGAATCGGAGACCACATCCTTTGGGTTGGGTGGGGGGAGTGGGAGGTCTGGGGTTCCCCTTGAGCCCAGTCACCTTCACAGAGCTGTTCCTGTTCTCTTTGAAAACCATCGAAGCCTGTGGTCTCTCTACTCCTTTTTATTCTATCACATTTACTTATTTAGTTATTTAGTTCGTTGTGCATTCCCATGTGTGCGGAATAAATGCCATGGCACATGTGTGGAGGTCAGATGATTTGGGAGTACTCATTTATGATGTCCACCCCCCACTAAGATAACCATGAACTTGAAATAGAAGGGGTCACTATAGCCTAAGCAGTATGGTGGAGTCATATTCTGGGCCAAGCAATGGGCATGTGTGCCAGGTGCTCCATAAGACACCTCTTAACCCAGACAACACCTCCAGGAGGGGACCATGATCCTCCCATGACAGAGGAGGATACTGTATTGGGCTAACTTGCTCTAATAAGATATTATTACAAGGAGGAATGAATGTTTACAAAAACCTATTTATTGTCCCTGCAAAGTCAACCTCCCAATCAGTTAACCAAAGCCATGGAGGCATCTCATCCCACAGAGCCTACCATCCACTAACTCTGGGTATTTTTGCATGTGAAACAGGCAAGGAAAATGGTAGAGACAAACAATCTGAATTTTAAATGTACACTAAAACTCCCCACAGCAGTGGAGAAAGCCTGTGGGTACCCCAGGGAGGCTTACCAAAAAAGCAGACACCGTCCCCTCCACCCCATGGACTTATATTTTAAGAAGTTCAGCTATCCCAGTCCAGGCAGAAAAATACTCTCAAAGGAATATTTACAATGTGGATCTTATATTAAACATTTGGTTTTATACACTTAAATATTTATAAAGACATATGTGGAATAAATTTCAGCCTACAAACTGAAGTGAGCAGAACATATCAATTTCCTTATTTCTTTAAATCAATGTAATTTTCTGACTCCCAGCCTTCATCCTTTCTCAAAGATGGCCAAAATATTTACCTCCTGCTTGTGGACCCCCACTTTCCCAGAATGTAGAATGTTTAATTGTAATGAAGACAGACAACTGGGGAGGGAAGCTGAAATCTCCAGTCTCTGTGTACTGTGGTATCCCTGGGAAGTCCACAGTTGTGCTCTGAATGTTGGTGGCGTCATCCGAGATTAGAGAGCCTTTCGGAGAGTATCTGCTAGGTACATCAAGGATCCATCTCTTAGCCGAGCACACACCTTTAATCTCAGCACTCGGGAGGCAGAGGCAGGCGGATCTCTGAGTTCAAGGCCAGCCTGGTCTACAGAGAGAATCTACCTCTTCTGGGCAGGGCCAGCTGCCTGAACACATCCCCATGAAGGAGTGTCCCTGGCCTCCCTGCTCAGAAAAACCCCCGAACTTGCTTTAATGCTCTATTGTGGCTGTTTTGAAATTCCAGCAGAAGGCTTCATTTTGCCTCTGCCCTTGTAAACTGATTCTGCACGGAGCCACTACTTCCGTCTGCCTCCTCTGTTCATGTATTCGGGGGTCTTTTGTTTCCTGACCCCATCTTGTCAGGGAGAAGAGCCTTTCTTTCCCACTGTCTGCTCTTTATTGCCCTCACTTGTCTTTCTTGGAATCTGGGGCATTTAACTGCCTCTTGAATGGTCTTAGCGTTTTTTAATAAGATAAGAAGAGCAGCAGGTGACTTGTGGGACAGGGTGGGTGGTTGCTGTCTTCTCTCTTGCAAAAGTCTGTCTTTGCTGTCTAACTTTGTTAAATCTGTGATCAGTTTTTGATAGTTTTGTCACTTGCAATGAGATTCTGGGATTAGAACTCCAAAACCTACTACTGCACCCAGAAAAAGCAAGGTCACAGCCGGGTGGTGGTGGCACATGCCTTTCTTTAGTCCTAGCACTGGGGAGGCAGAGGCCAGTGGATCTCTGAGTTCAAGGCTAGCCTGGTCTATAGAATGAGTTCCAGGACAGCTAAGATTACTCTGAGAAACCCTGTCTCAATCAAAAAACCAAAACAACCAAACCAATCAAAACAAAAGACAAACCAAAACCTAACACCCCTCCCCAAAATGCAAGCAAATGGTAGAGACCTCAGCTGGATTTCTGAGTAGACAATCATATACACATATGATTATGTACATCTCATCTCAAACTGGGACACCCTAAAGTGAAAAGAGATTATTCTGTTCACAGTACACCAGAGTAGTGTGAACTGGGGTCACTGCTGGTTGGGGTATATGGTCACTTCAGATGCAAATGTTGGAAGGAGGATTTGAACTCTGGCCTCTGTGACTCCCAACCGTTTCCATGTTAATTAGGAGACTCTATGACTAGGTCAGCCTCACGACCATGAACGCTTTCTGCTGGGGTCTTGTGGATCTGGTTGGAGAAAGGGCGGCAAAGTTCGCCATGAGAGAAGTGCACTCATGAGAAGCCCCGACACGGCATTCCTCAGTTGCAGTTGGCCAGTGCTCCAGGCATGAATGAGGGAAGTTTCATCTTCACTATTTACTGAAAACAGACGCTGGAGTTTGAGAAGCGAATATAAAGTGTTCGTTCCAAAAGCCTTTTTATATACATGCTAAATCAGTTTGTGGGAAAGAGAGCGCAGAAATTGTTTAAACACTCGCACTGATGACACCACAGTTCTAAAATATGCAGTTCCTTGTAGTTATGTGGAATCAATCGCAGATGGAGGAAGTCATCTTTTGAAACCAGATTAAAAGGAAATCGTTCATAATTCAGTGATATCAACAGGCGCACCACTATGGCCGGGACTCTCCTCTCTCTCCTTATCTCCCACTGTCTGAAGACACTTGGGGTGTCATGATTCAGCTATGTGGCTCTGCAGAGAGAAGCTGAATGTGGGGCCAGAAGGGCAGAGACTAGAGTAATTAGGAGTCTCTTCCTGACCCTGGATTCTGGAGTTCAGCTGAGTTCTCTAGTCCCGCTGTTAATGGGAAACAGGAAGATGCTTCGTCTCTCCCCTTGAACTTCATCGAAGAAGGCAGCGAGTCATTTGGGCCAGAAATTCCTCCCTCACCACCAAGCGTTCTGATATCCATCTTTAACTAAATTACCCCAAATGCTGTGCAGGGGGCTCTTGTCAACCGCAGGCAGTTAGACAGCCAGGGAAACAGCCCCTTATCTTTTGTGCTCTGGGGAAATCTGCAGCAGTTACCTAGAGAGAGTCTGAGTGCTCGTCCGAGTCTCTCACTCCCCCAAGATACCATCATCTGCACCAAAGCTACACAAAGTGCTGGTAGGTGACCCCAGGTGACCCCATGTGTCCCACTCATGGCAGTCATCACATTCAAGACAGCTTTTTTTTTTAATGACCATCCCACTAATTCCTTCCTTCCTTCCTTCCTTCCTTCCTTCCTTCCTTCCTTCCTTCTCTCCTCCTCCTTAAGATAAGAAGAGTTGACAATATCCACATTTGCTTTGAAGCGCCCTCCCTTAAATGAGAGATGGGGGGGGGGTAGTGGTGGTTGGAGATCGAGACATGAGGCAATCCTGAAAATATGAATGAAAGAATATAAATATTTCCCCAGCCTTTGTAGTCTTCATTAAAATACACCAGAGGAAGAAGCTGGGCTGCCCTTCTATATTTAATTTGGACTCTAACCTCTTCAGCAGTATGATTAATTTTAGCTTATCATATGGAATGTCTGCCTACCTATAAATAAGTCTATTCATCTTTAGGAGAGCATAAATATGCCTCCTGTTTTACAGCCATTAAAAAAAAGAAAACTCTTTCATATAATTGTAATGAGATCTGTTTCCAGAATAACAGCCCAGGTCAGTCCCATTTCCATGATACTTTGCTAATTTCATGGTTGGGAAACTACAGCAAGAAGGAGTTTCCTCGGATGACGATGAACGCGGCGGTAAAAGGAGTGATGTGAATAATCACAGAGAAACAAGAATCTCAACAGATCTCAAAAGAATAATGAGAAATGAGGAGGAAGAGGAGGAGAAGGGGGGAGAAGAAGCAGAGGGGGAGGGGGAGGGGGGACGGGAAGGAAATCAAACACGTGGGAGTTCTAAATTTAGGGTAGAGATACAGAAATTTCATTTCTAAGTTGTTTTCTCCACTGTCCCGTATAATACTGGGAATGGGTGCCCTCCCCGCCTTGTTTGTTAGCAAAATGTCTGATTCTGAATTTTCTTATATCCTAGAGTGCCTAGGTTCATGTAAAGTCTGTATGTCCACACAGAAAAGTGTTTTGTCCACACAAAACACCAAAGAGGACTCTGCTGTCAGTTGTCTTGAAGTTGATGATATCAAAACTTATTTTCAGGGGATTTGGAAGTGTGGCTCAGTGGTAAAGGACTTGTGTGCCTTGCCCATGTCCTGGGTTCCATTCCTAGCACCAGGCCAAAAAATATTTTTGAATTATTCATCACAGTTTTAAAAACCTATGCTTCAAGTACGTGATAAGGCAACCTGTTAGATGTGAGGCGATGTATTTGCTCCTTGAAAATCATATTGTTGTAGAAAACTGTTCGTAGTGTTTCCAGGATTACACTTCACTTCTTATTTGAACTCAGACCTCGACATCAAAGCTCCGCACATGGGGCTCACACAAAGGAAACACATTACCAGCTTTCCCTTCCTAGGTCAGCCCCTATTTAAAAAGAGGACCTTACTGCCAGAGACAAAGGACTTGGCTTCCTCCTGAGAACTCTCTCCCCATTGAGAGTGAGTAAAGGCAGGATGCTTCAGCAGGGCTTCCCCCAAGTCCTGTGGGATGGTGCTCATCTCTTTTACAGGCAAAGAAAATGGAATCTCAGCGTGCATCTGTGCCCACCCCGAGGATAGGAGGCTTCAGTGGGCCAGGTGTCCCTAGCCGGTTCAAGGCCATTTTACAGAAGCTCTTGTTTAGGTGTGGTTAGGAAGCCCCAGCAAGGCGAACAGAAGCCCCTGCTGCTATTTCCGCAGCATAGTTGCTCTCACAGAACAAGCAGGACTTGGGATTTGAGATGGTGGGCAATCCCACCATCATCGATTCTACCATTAGTCACATCCACACAATTATCTCGGCGATTCAGCGCCAAGGACCCGGCTAGAGAGTGAAGAACGAGCTCTTCTGCGGGCGGGATCCAAACATTCACACGGAAATGGTGGCAATGCACACCGTCATTGTTGAACCCAGGGACCAGAAGTAGGGTGGATGGAAGCCTCTGGATAATTTGATCCAATGGAGCCGTGTGGTAACATCAAGGTTCTCGAAACCCAGGTCTTAGAACCAAGTTACATGGGAGATCATGTCTGCACAATGTCCTTCAGAGAATCCAGTAACTAAACTCCACTGGCCTGGAGCCAACACAAGCCTTTTTAATGCCAAATTCCACTACAGTGGGTCATGTTATTGGATGGCTGCAGTGAATTGGGGACAGGAAAAAGGGCCCTCGTTCCTTTAATACTTTTTTTTTTGGACTGAATTATCCAGATAATTGCTTCATGTTTCATCTGAGCTTGCAGGAAGCATGGAAGGGGATCTACTGAGTTGGTTTTTTTTTTCTGTAATTAGATTATTACCTGTGATTCCTAGAAGTAAGTGCTATAAAACATAATTTCTATATATTTCAAAATTCTTTTTATAAACTTAATGGATCTGTTTTCTGTGATTCATTTCACAAAAGATTTACTGAGCCAAACTGAAGATAGGTATCATGGCATTTGTTTGGAGAATTGTCTGTAATGAGCTGAAAAAAAAAATCTTGCCAGTATTAGGAAGCACCGGGGAGGGCAGAGAAAAAAATTGAAACATTTTTCCTGAAGTGCTCTTTCCTTAAACACAAAAGGTCAAACATTTTTAAGCAAATGCTTTTGAAGCTCATATAGGGCCTTTTTTGGGAAAAGATCACAGGATTAACATTTCATCTTTGCAACTTCAGTGCCTTTGAAGACTGGCAGTATGGAAACTTTCTTCTTCTTCTTCTTCTTCTTCTTCTTCTTCTTCTTCTTCTTCTTCTTCTTCTTCTTCTTCTTCTTCTTCTTCTCCTCCTCCTCCTCCTCCTCCTCCTCCTCCTCCTCCTCCTCCTCCTCCT
>CABHPR010140931.1:0-11502 GCA_902168415.1 Peromyscus melanophrys | reverse complement strand
TTATTATTATTATTATTATTATTATTATTATTATTATTATTATTATAAGATTATTTTTGGTATTTTGAGAGAGGATTCCTCTGTATAGCTTTGGTGCCTGTCCTGGAACTGACTTCTATAGACCAGGCTGGCCTCAAACTCACAGAGATCTTTCTGCCTCTGCCTCCTGAGTGCTGGGATTAAAGGTATGTGCCACCACTGCCTGGCTCTATGCTTATTTTTATGGTAACACATAGTTTAGCTTTATTAGTGGTGATAGTGTCTGAGTTTACTGGGGACAAAAGCTCTGATCTGTTACAGAAACCAGTATTTCTGGTCGTCTCTGGCTGCCTTTGCAGTCATTCTTGAGTGAGCAGGAGGAACTCACTAAGGTTAATGATCATTGCTTATTCAGTTCCAGAAAGAGATAAATATACTCCAAAGAACTTAAGAACTTGGAAAACAGTTTCTTAAAAGAGGACATTAAAAACTTACAGGAACATACAAGGTAAAGATATACGAAATGAAATGTCAGACATTTCTCTAGTGCCAGGATGTGAACACTCAGATATTTTTCCAATGTCAAAATAACAATACAGGAATCTAAAACTTCCAGTTCCCTTAAGAGAAAAGTACATGCAGAAATTACCAGGAAGAATAGAAATTTAGTCCCAGCAACTAAAGATTGGTATTATTCATTACTATTTTGAGAACTCATAAAGAATAGGATTATAACTGTAGTCCACATAAAAGTGTTATACAGATTACTTAAAAATTGGCAAACACCTGAACATGATATCCTAGGTGTAACAATACACTCAGCTGATTACAAAAATATAAAAGTATCATATTGTTAAGAACTAATCACAGGGTTTAAATCTCTTACTTTATAACCACGTTTGCTGCCGGCTCTGGCACAGTATGAAGAAGATGTGCCTGGCTAGATATAATCGTTTGGCTTGCACTATAATGATATGCGGTAAAGATCAATGATGTCGAGTAAGTGGGACGAAGAAAAGAAACTAAAAAAAAAAAAAAACGTTAATGATTCTTGGGAAATGATTAAAGAGAAAGGATTAGAAACTGCTCATGCTTGAATGCATTAGAACTTGTATAATAAAGATGGCGTGAGCTAGTCGGGACCATCACTTTGAAAGGCAATTGGTGTCCTGCTCTTCATTCTTCACCGACTTCACACCTCCATCCTGTGGCACAGAACCCCACTGGACATGGACTCCAGCACTCCGGGTCATGGGTGGAGCTAATCCTCCTTCACACATAGGGCTGTCAGTCCTGAATGACTCTGTGTTATGGTCCCCACATGGTGGTTCAAGCATGCAGTAAAGGACACATATTAATGTGTGGAAAAAACAGCAATAAATGAAGATGCCTCATTTGAATCCACTCTCAGAGAAGAGGGGTTGGAGTAACTGAGCCCAGGCACATCAGACTCTGCCCAGGGTCTTAGATGCTCATCATGAACATGGCCTTGAGAAAGACCCTTCAGGACCTGGTTGAGGAAACCATGAGAGTCTCACAGAGAGATGAGTGCCCCAAGCTTTGCTCCAGACTTCCTTGCCAGACTGGACCAGGATCCTGGGAAGCTTGTAGACTGGGTTGGGATTTGACCTCCTATTGGATCTGACAGGGGACAATGATGGATTGTAGGCTGGGAGCCTTCTGACAGTCAGCCTCTGAGAGCCATTTCTGAGGTAGGTCACCTGGGCATCTCCTCCTGAGACTCAGTGTGCTCAGCATAGGTGTAGAGGTAGGAAAGGCAATCAGCTACCTGTTCTGATGGTTCTGAGACCTTGCAGGAAGGTCAAGAGCCCTAAATAGATAGGAGGAAAAAGTGTATAAATGGCAGCACCTTGCCCTCCAGAGGTCCCACCCAGGGATTATTTCCTGCAGGCAAACACTAACAGACACTGCTTGGTGGAAGGTCAGGTCATTGTTCACATTTAAGGTTAACTTACAATGATCATTTACCATGTGTCCTATTATAGGGAAACAGACAGGAAACACAGTCACTGAGTCAGGGTCATACTGGCTGTCAGTGGCACAAGCTATCTGTCCACAGCCACATCTCCAGCCTCCCCACCATGGAGACCTTACCAGGTGATCTCCATTCTTCTAGATCATTTCATAGACTCAGGCTTCTTATAGGCTCCCTGATTCATTGTCAATCAACATCAAACACCTGATCACAAATTGTTTAATGAAAAAGACAAAGAAAGCTATTTTATAATGGAGGGACCTGACTGTTCACACTTACAGAAAGTATGAGTAAAAATTCACACAAAAATCAGTGGGAAATACACTCCCACCCCCATTAGATTTCTGGACACATGGACTGAAGAGGAACACAGTGTGGTATCTACACAGATACCCTGAGTCAGGGGTCACTGTGGGTGATCTGGGTAGGAGGAAGACTCTGCTTTCCCCTTACAAACTATAATTGAACTCAAACATGTGATCTTGCAGAGGGCTACTTCTTTCTGTGGGCCCTGGATGCTGGCTGAGATCTCTGAGGGTGAAGGACTCTCAGCTGGTCTGCTTCACAATTTTTCCACAGAGTCAGTGACTCTGCCCTTCATCAAAGTCACCAACACCACAGTAAAAGAACTGAACTCTGTGGTCCTGACCTGGTCCTCAAAGGACACTGGGATCTCCAGTCTTTGGCTCTTCAATGGCCAGAGTCTGGGGCTCACAGACAAGATGAAGCTGTCCCAGAACAACAGCACCCTCAGCATAGTCACTGTCAGGAAGTTGCTGTGGGACCCACCAGTCACACTGTGTACCCCTTTGTCCCTTTGTCCATACATCTCTACTTGCAAAGAGTCATTGGGCAGCACCTTGACCAAAAACACAAACATAGCTTCAGCTCCAGTGAGTTACTGTACCTGGATTGTTCCATTGAGCTGACATAAAATCTCTCCAAAGGACTATCACCTTGAATTGTTTCAGAGGGACTCAAAAAACTTCTGCACCAGCCATCCCTGGGTAAGGCCATCCTTACCCAAGTTTAAAAATTTTTAAATACTATAAAATAGAAGATCTGGGCATGATTGGCATACACTTTTGATCCCAGCACTCAGGAGGCATAGGCAGGTAGATCTCTATGAGTTCAAGGCCTGCCTGGTCTACAGAGCTGGTTCCAGGAAAGGAAACCTTGTCTTGTAAAACCAACAAAACAAAACAAAACAAAAACAAAACAAAACAAAACAACAACAAAAGCACCAATCTTAGTGCAGATGTGGGAGTTCAGCCCCAAAACTGTGACTGTGGGAGAGCTGTCCCCATTACTCATCTGTCTTGTGTTGACAGGGGCAAGGGTGAAATGCCTAGCCTACAGAGAGAGTTCCAGGACAGTCAGGGAACACAAAGAAACCCTTTCTTGAAAAAACCAAGAACCCCCCCCCCCCATAAAACCAGATATACTGAATCTGATAGAAGAGAAAGTGGGAAATAGTCTTGAACTCACAGGCACAGGAGACAACTTCCTGCATGGAACACTGTTAGCACAGGCATTAAGATCAACATCTAATAAATGGGACCTCATACAACTGAAATGCTTCTGTAAGGCAAAGGACACCATCAACAGGACAAAACTGCAGCCTACAAAAAAATGTCCACCAACTCCACACCCAATAGAGGACTAATATCCAAAATGTATAAAGAACTCAAGAAGCATACATCAACAAAAACCAATAAAAAAATGGGGTACAGATCTAAAAGGACAAATCTCAGTAGAGGAATCTCAAAAGCTAAGAAACACTTAAAGAAATGTTGAGCATTCTTAGCTATCAGGGAAATGCAAATCAAACTACTCTGAGAATCCATTTTACACCTGTCAGAATGGCTAAGATCAATAACACAAACCAGGAACTGGAAACAATCTAGATGTCCCTCAACAAAGAATGGATAAATATGGTACATTTGCATAATAGAGAGTATTACTCAGCTTAAAAAAATTAATGACCTTTGCAAGCAAATGGACATAACTGGAAAAAAAATCAACCTGAGTGAGGTAACCCAGACTCAGAAAGACAAACGTGGTATGTACTCACTCATAAGTGCATATTAGTCAAATGTATGATAATCATGATACAACACACAGACACAGAAAGGCTAAGTAACTAGGAGGGCTCTAAGGGGGACACAAACATATCCTTGGTAAGGGGAAATAGATTTTGTGGCACTGGGGTTGTGGGAATGGGAACAGGAGGGATCAGGTTGTGGGAAAGATAGGAGAGAGTACAGGAAGAGATGACTGAAACTGGAGGGCATTTGAGGGGTGATGTGGAAACCTAGTGCAGTGGAAGCTCCCAGAATTTTGAGTGTGACTCTAGTGAGGACTCCTAGTAATGAAGGATTCAGATCCTGAACTGGCCATCTTCTGTAACCAGGCAACTTCCAGTGGTGGAACTAGGGACATCAACCCAGCCACAAAACCTTCAACCTACAATCTACTAGCCTGCAAGATGAGTGGGGTCAATGGAGGTGCAGAACCATGATGTCATTTTTTAACAGCTGAGTAATACTCCATTGTGTCAATGTACCACATTTTCTTTATGCATTCTTCAGTTGAGGAATATCTATGTTGTTTCCAGTTTCTGGATATTGTGAATAGAGCTGCAATGAATATAGTTGAGGAAGTGTTCTTGTGGTAGGATGGAGCATACTTTGGGTTTGTGCCCAAGAGTGGTATAGCTGGGTCTTGAGGTAGACCTATTCCCAATTTTCTGAGGAACCACCATATTGGTTTGCATAGTGGCTGTAAAGGTTTGCACTCCCACCCTCAATGGAGGAGTGTTCCCCTTGCTCCACATCCTCACCAACATGGAGCTGCACTAGGTCTCAGCATATATGTTATGGCTGTTGGCTTGGTGCTTTTGTGGGACTCCTGACAGTGGGAATGGGTTGTAACTGACTCTTTCTCCTGCCCTTGGGACCTTTTCCTCCTACTGGGTTGCCTCACCCAGCCCTGATATGAGGGTTTGTGTCTGGTCTTACTGTGACTTGGTATGCTGTATTTGGTTGATATCCCCGGGTGGCCTGCTCTTTTCTGAAGAGAAACAGAGGAGAAGTGGACCTGGGGGAGAGGGGATATGTGAGAGAGGGACTGGGAGGAGTGGAGGGAGGGGACACTGTGATCAAGACGTATTGCTTGAGAGAAGGATCAAAAGAAAGAGAAAGCTGTATGATGAAGTCACAACTACACCAGACAAGTTAGATTGTCCCTCCAGACTTCATTCTCACTTCATCCATAAATCAAAGCAGGTGCAATGAAAATTCATCTCTAAAGTGATTCTAAACCCTGGTTACTGAGGTGTAATCCACCAACCAGCAGTGATGCATTACCAGATCTTGGCAGCACTGGGGGTTGTGTGGTGGTTCAGGGCCAGCCTAGGCAACACAGCAAGACCAGAGCAGCAAAGAGTCCAGGCATGTTGGAAGGGAGGAGGGATAGATGGATGGATGGATGGATGGATGGATGGATGGATGGATCCATGGAGGGTGGCAGAGGTAGGGTAGAGCATCAAAGAAAGACCAGGCATGTTGGAGGGAGAGAAAGGGGGAGGGAGGGAGGTGAGGAGGGAGGGATGTGAGTAGGAGGAGAGTAGAGCATCAAAGAAGACCAGGTATGTTTGCATGGAGGGAGGGAGGGGGAGGGGGAAAAAGGAGAAAGGGAGGTAGGAGGAGGAGGGAGGAGGAAGGAGAGAGAGGGAAGTGGAAGGAGGGGGAGGGAGGGGGAGGGAGGTTTTCAGGTCCCACTAGAAATATCAGAATCTGTATTGAAACAGTAACCTTGTATGGTTATTGTGTGGTTTGTAAGCACATTAAACTTTGACAAGCTCTTCTCTATAGTGTCTTCCAATTCTAAATCCATGTGTGTGGTGATATATTGTGTACCCTAATAAAATGTGCCTCGTGATCAGAGAAGCAGAGCAAGTCACACCCACTACCTCTTAACTCACCAACTCCTCTGCCTGAGAGAGCCTCAGCTGATAGGCCTCTAGCTGAATGCGCTTCCTCAGCCAGAAAGGCTTCTGTGAAAGGGACTTCTTCTGCCGAAAAGCCCTTAGTTCTTGTTTCTTCATGACTTATATACGTTTCTTGCCTCTGCCATATTACTTCCTGGGATTAAAGTTGTGTGTGCTTCCCAAGCAAAGGCACAAGGTCTCAAGTGTTGGGATGAAAGGTGCACACCACCACTGCCTGGCTCTGTTTCTCTCCTAGACTGAGTCAATCTCCTGTAGTCCAGAGTGGCTCTGAGCTCACTGGCTCTAGACAGATCTCTGCCTCCTGAGTGCCAGGATTAAAGCTGTGTGCCACCATTGTCTGGCCTCCATGTTTAATCTAATGGCTTGTTCTGTCCTCTGATCTTTGGGTAAATTTTATTAGGGTACACAATATATCACCACATTCTCCCTTTATAAAGTGTGAGGAAACAGGAACTAAGGGCTTTTCGGCAGAAGCGTCCCTTTCACAGAAGCCTTTCTGTCTAAGGAAGTTCGTTCAGGTAGAGGCCTATCTGCTGAGGCTCTCTCAGGCTGAGGAATTGGTGAGGTAAGAGGTGGTGGCTATGGCTTGCTCTGCTTCTCTGATTACCAGGCACATTTTATTAGGGTATACAATATATCACCACAAATGTTTCACATGCACTGAACATATGTCACTCTTCAGGGATTCAGAGGGGGCAGTTGACTCAGTCACCCAGTCTACCCTCTTCTTTTTAAATTTTACATCCTGACCATGGCCTCCCCTCCCTCCTCCCCTCACATCCCCTTCTATCACCTCCCCTTTGCCTGACCCTTCAATCCACCCCTCCTCCATATTCACTCAGAAAGGGGCAGTCTTTCATGGGCATCAACAAAACACGGCACATCAAGCTGCCATAAGACACAGCACCTTCCGCTGTATTCAGGCTGGACAAGGCAGTCAAAGAGTCAGCCAAAGCCTCAGGGACAGCCCCTGCTCCCATTGCCAGGGACAGACCAAGCTACACAATTGTCACATATATGCAGAAGTCAGTCCCCGGCAGGCTCCCTGATTGTTGGTTCAGACTCTGAGTTCCCATGAGCCAGGCTAGCCAATTCTGTGGGGTTTCCTGTGATGCCCCTGACCCCACCTGGTTCCTACAATCCCTCCTCTCTCTCCTTAGCAGGACTCCCCTAGCTTGGCCCACTCTTTGGTCTTTGCATCTGTCCCCATCAGTCACTGGATGAAAGCTCAGCCATCTGATTGGCTCACTGGGAAACACTAGTGAGGCTGTGCTGCCATCTTGTGACTGTAACCGGTAAAACACACTTAACCTTTGATGGTGAAGTCCTAGATGTGCTAAGAGAATCACAACCACTCATATTAACTGCAACTGACTGTTAAAAACAGCTCAGCCCACATCACAGAGCATGGTCACATTTGAAAAGGAAGGTTTTTTTTTTTTATTACATTTTATTCGTTTCAGTTAGGGTGCGCATGCGCACCTGCAGACCTCAGAGGACAATTTGCAGGTCAGCTCTCTTCTTTCAGCATGCCAGTCCCAGGGATCAATCTCCAGTCTGTAGGTGCCACGACCCGCATGGCTGGAGACCGGGAACTGGCGAGGGACGTCGAGGTTAAGCAGCACTCAGGACACACCGTGATTCATCATCCAAAAAGAAGCTCCTTTATTGACTATCTATCAGCCTTATATACCCTGCTACTTCCTACTCTCCATGGGGCGGTCCTCAGGTTCCCATCTGCGTTCCAGCAGCTCAGCCAAACAGGAAGACCGAAAGCGAATCAGCAGAGAGCCTCAGTAGTGCCCACTTCCCCATTCTGGACCATGTTCATAGTTAGAGCCTAATCCCACTTCCGCTGCCTCCTCCCACCTGTGCTGTGGCAGACCCATGTCTGCTGGCATGTATCTTTTTATTTTTATTATTTTTTGAGACAATCTCACATTATAGTTAAAGCTGAGAGGAGGCTGTGGGATTGGCATAGATGAGTCTCGAGGGAGCTCTGGGACCTGGGAAGGTAGACCACCTGGGTTTCTTGTGACCTTGGCCGGCCACCCTGGATTCTGGTGGGAAAGATCTAGGTACTGTCCCCCCCCCCCCCGCCCCGAAAAAAAGGATTGCAGGGACATTGCAATGCAGGAGGCAGGGATGGAGTTCCTAAAAACCTCTTCTAAGCTCTGTCTCTTCAAGCTAGTAAAAGACAGCTTGGGAGAGTGCAGTGAAGAGCCATAAAGAGCCCAATAGGGCAGGAAACTGTTTATGTGGGAAAAGCAAAACAAACAAACAAACAAACAAAAACCCCAAAACCAAGCCTTTCAGTTACAGCTGAGCTGAGGCATCAAGGGTTTTTTTTTTTTTTTTTCTGAGTGAGCACTTGTCGGAATGAAAGGGTGCTCCTAATTGCCCTAACACAAAGATGCCCTGAAGCAATGAGCTGAAACTCTGTTAAGTGTTGTATCTTCACTTCTAATGAACAACGGAGAAACAACCATCCAGAATTCTCCTACAGCTAGAACTTAGCCATAGACTCAGGAAAGTTGCAGGCACAGAGCCTACAAAGAACCAAGGCAGATCCTTCCCTGACAGGAGGGGCTGCTGGGGAAGGCAATAAAGCTGAATTGTGTCTGAAACACTTGCCCTGCCGAGTCAGGAATGCTGTCTGGGGAAAGAGCCCAGCCAGGGCAGAAAGGGGAACCATCCAGGAGTAAAGCTTTCTTTTCTATCAGAGAAAGCATCTTTCTGAAAAATCTTTGTTTCAACTGACTCCTGGTGAGACAAGGGAGTGTAGCCCTGAGGGATGACTGCCTCTGGTGATAAGCACTATCTGTAAGTGCTGGGACAAACAAACACAACCCACTGAGGGTCTGGGTCAGGTGAAAGCCTGATGAGGCAAAACACCTGTCCTAATATGAGTTTAGGGAATGAAAACCTCCCTTGCTGAGTTTGATTTATGAACACAAACCTCACAGACCTCCAAAACAGAAACGGACAAAAAGCCCCTACCTTTAGTAGCAGGAAAAGCCACCACTTTAGTGTTGGAAAATGTTTCTGGGGCAGAGGGGATAATTTGAGACCAAACTGGGAACTGTCAGGGAGAAAGACTCTCTGAAGAAATGGAGAAGGAACAAATTTCTCCCCAGAAAATGAAAGCTGCTAAGAGTTTAAGGCAGATTCTGGGGAGAAAAAAAGCCCCTATCTCCAAAGGCAGCTAGCAGAGGAACAGAGCCACAGCCTGAGATATCTGAAGCTCTGCATCTGGGGTTGGGGGAGGAACAAGCAAAATGAGATAAAGATCTATAGGTGGGAGAAAATCTCTCTGAAGGAGCTAAGGAAAAGCTGTTGTAAATGCTCTTGTTTTTCACTGACTGGCTAAGGCAAACACGAGCCCTGAGGAAAGTTGCTGTCAGGAATGCCAGCCTCAATGCATGCTAAGGAGGCAGGTGTGGTTCTGATCCAGGGCCAGTGTCAAATGAAAGAGAGACACCTGTTGAAGCCAGCTCAGAGAGAGCAGAAATCTCCCAATATTCATAATTGAAAACAAAATGCTTGGTTCAAACATCCCACATGAAAACTTTGAAAGCAAACCCGGTAAAAGAGAGCATAAATCTCCCGATTTCCTGTAGTTGAAAATGCGATAAGCTTGGTCCAAATCTCCCAGGCAAAAAACTTTGAAAGCAAGACCGGTAAAAGAGAACTAGAAGTTGACTTTTAGACCTGAAAAGAACTATGGGAAATGAAGTCCATAAGCTAGTTGATAACCCTAAGCTGATGAAGAGAAATACATTCTTGGAAATGTAGTTTTTCCAGCTAAAGATGGTCCAAAAACTGTTTCAGCTCAGAATGAAGTTTCTTTTCAAAGCAATGCTAGAAAGCTTAATCTTACCTCTTGAGAACTAAGATCAGACAAAAAGCTTGCCTCTTAGATGATTTAAAATAGTAATACTGTTTGTTGGCAGCAGACACTGAACAGGCCTTGTGCATAGCTTGTTTGCTTGCCCTAAGGGGCCCTTTTGTACTTCCTCTTTTCCTGTGGTCAGTAAGTCACAGGATGTTTATAGTATAGCTATTGCTGGAACATTGTTTCAAGAATCAGCTCTCTGCTGATTCACTTGCGGTCTTCCTGTTTGGCTGAGCTGCTGGGATGCAGATGGGAACCTGAGGACGGTACCCCGACCCCATGGAGAGTAGAAAGTAGCAGGGTATATAAGGCTGATGGATAGTCAATAAAGGAGCTTCCTTTTGGATGATGAATCACGGTGTGTCCTGAGTGCTGCTTAACCTTGACATCCCTCGCCACTTCTCGGTTCCAGGCTGTGCAGGTTGCAGCACCGTTTGTCAACAAGTCACTTAAAAACCCTTTAAAAAAGCAATGGAAAGCAGTATGTACACTGAACATTGTCCTAGATATGAAGAAACTTATGGGAAAATAAGTTCTTTGCCTTTTGAACAAAAAGCCTGCAATGAATGATTCCTTTGCAAATCTAATAAGGAGACAAAGAAACAGGCATTTGAAAAGAAATGACTGCTTTATAGATGGGAACAAGCTTCAGAAAATCTGTCTTAAAAAGTAGTTGCTTCACACCTGAAAGTTCCTTATAAGAATCAATGCTAAATATCACAGTTGCTAATAACAATAACATCAGGAGTTAAAGCTAATGAAGTGAAAATACTAAAACATGAAAATGATTTTCCTCAGAGTAAGCTAATGAAGAATATGTTTCATGAAAGAACATCTATGTTATTGACTCCTTTGAATAGTAACAGTTTTGGTGAAAATATTGGGCTAATAAAAATCTATCAGAAACATCAACATTGTTAAAGAACTCATGGCAAATACAGCTTTAAAAATTAAGAAGGGGAAAATTGTATCAGAGTTTGGTGATGAGTGTAAAAAGCAACTAAATCAATTTTCGTGATATTAAGGTTCCATCTTGCAGTCTGGGGATAGTAAGAGTATAAAGAGTCTTCCAGACTGCTGAGGAGTTTGAGACGATTGTAACTAAGTTTCAGCAATGTTTTCAGACCTGTTGAAAGTTGTAGGTCTGGAATCTCACTCCAATTTAGACAACTGTCTTCTCCTGTTGGGAAATTGACTGAGTTGCCAGCTAAACAATTCAGAAACAGAATATTCCTTACAAAGATTTTCATCTCTTTTCTTTCTTTTTGGATTTGCTGTAAACTGATGTAGCTCTTAATAGAGTTGTTACAAAACATCTGAAATGCATAGCAACAGAATTCATTAAATCCCAGAGTTAAGAGAGAGCCTTTATGAATTGTACTCTTGTTTCAATCAAGAACTTTTAGAAATCAAAGCTGTCTATAAGGTTTGAACTTTAGAAATAATTGGCATACTTCCTGACTAGTTAAGAGAATCTTTCTAATAGAGATAGTGATAATAATTAAGAGTAAGAAGTAGAAAATTATTCTGTCTTGTTAGAAAATGTTGAATATCTTCTAAGTGTTAAGAAATCTTTAGGTGTTTGTTAAGTTAGATATATGCTAATGGTAGCCCTATATA
>CABHPR010140930.1:19310-69173 GCA_902168415.1 Peromyscus melanophrys | reverse complement strand
ATCCCTGGTCCCAACAACTCTTGCTCACATAAACCCTCCTCCTTCTCGCCAATTGGACTCCCGGAGCTCCACCTGGGGCATCCAGACTGTTCATGTAGATCTCATCCATTTCTCCATCATTGGGTGATCCCCGAGTCTTTCTTGGGGTCCTGTTTTCCAGGTAGCCTCCCTGGTGTTGTGAGTAGCAGTCCAGTCATACTTGCCCCACATCTGGTATCCTCCTATGAGTGGGTACATACCATGTTTGTCTTTCTGAGTCTGGGTTACCTCGCTCAGGAGGATTTTTTCTAGATCCCTCCATTTGCCTGCAAACCTCATGATGTCATTGTTTTTCTCTGCTGAGTAGTATTTCATTGTATATATGTACCACAGTTTATTTATCCATTCTTCAGTTGAAGGGCATCTAGGTTGTTTCCAGGTTCTGGCTATTACAAATAATGCTGATATGAACATAGCTGATGGAAAAAAGAAAGCATCTTCAACAAATGGTGCTGGCATAACTGGATATCAACGTGCAGAAGGCTGCAAATAGATCCATATCTATCACTGTGCACAAAACTTAAGTCCAAGTGGATCAAAGACCTCAACATAAATCCAGCTATTCTGAACCTGCTAGAAGAGAAAGTAGGAAGTAGTCTTGAATGCATTGGCATAGGAGATTGCTTCCTAGGTATACACCAGTAGCTCAGACACTGAGACAAACAATCAATCAATGGGACCTCTTGAAATTGAAAAGCTTTTGTAGAGCAAAGGATATGGTCAATAAGGCAAAGTGACAGCCCACAGAATGGGAAAACATCTTCACCAACCCCACATCTGACAGAGGACTGATATCCAAAATATACAGGGAACTCAAGAAATTAAACACCAAAATTCCCAATAGTCCAATTAAGAAATGGGCTATAGAACTAAATAGAGAATTCTCAGCAGAGAAAACACAAATGGCTGAGAGACATTTAAGGAATTGCTCAACATCCCTAATCATTAGGGAAATGCAAATCAAAACAACTCTGAGATACCACCTTATGCCAGTCAGATTGGCTAAGATCAAAAACACTGAGGACACCTTGTGCTGGAGAGGATGTGGAGCTAGGGGAACTCTCCTCCACTGCTGGTGGGAATGCAAGCTGGTACAGCCACTGTGGAAATCAATATGGCGCTTTCTTAGAAAATTGGGAATCAATCTCCCCCAAGATCCAGCTATACCACTCTTGGGCATATACCCAAGAAAAGTAGATTTATAAATGAGTCTCTGTCCCGAAAACAGAACACCAAACAGAACAAAGACTTTGCAAATGTCCTTCTTCCTCTTCTACACGGCTATTACGAAGATGCTTGAGTTTATGCTGGACGCTTAGTCAGATATTCAGGAAGATAATAAAATAAAATAAAGAATAGCACTTGCGTGGTTCTAAAGTTTCTAAGATTTTAGCAGACTATACTTTGGAGATGAAGGACTTTTACTAGACATCAGCAAAGATACTGTACCAGCAGTGAGGAATCTATTAGTGTAAGCTTTCATCATTATGCATTGAACTTAAATTGCCAGATAGTTTTGCTCTTCTCCTGACTCTGCACTTAGGAATACCTGGGCACTTTTACTCGTGAGTGAAATTTCCAATAAATAAACTTTGAGCAATCATTAGATTGACTGTCCAATCAGTTGAGGAATTCTTAAATTATTAACTATCTTTAATGCCCCTGGTTCAATATGGCTTTCTAATTATATCGTGTGTCTCTCAGAAACAAATAGCTAAGTTGAGTACATATCATTAATCTAATATGGGGAATTAATTTGTTCCAAATAAAAGAAATAGACAAAGACTGTCACCTATACGTTTACAGTGATAGTTCAGTCCCCTGGCCAGAACTATCTAAACATGAATATAAAAATGGTGATATAGTGAGCACTCTTAAGCTTTTTGTCATATATATTGCTTTCAGTGGTATTTCCCAGAAGCTCTTGAAGTTCATGTTTATTATTGACTTTTGCTTTTAGTTGTAAAACTGCTGGAAGATTTTCATGTCAATGAAGCAAATAGATATTAGTTAGATGAAAGTCAGCAATTTCAATGCATAGGAACAATGAACCACATTGCATAGGAAGGGAACAGGACACTTGCATATCAGATTGCAGGTACAGCTTCCATCTTCGTGAATGGAGAAGATAACCAACTCCCTAGGTTCCCTCAGTCAATCTACTCTAATATAGCACCAACTGAATTTGTCACCCTCAGTAATAATAAAAACAGTTCGCCCCTTGAAGGAAACAATGTATATTAATATAATGGATAACATACTTACATTCATGATTGTTAATTGAGTGCTTGTTATTAGTCTAAGTTATTCTCTAGTGTATTGATGCCTCTTCAATAGTAATCTATACATATATAAAACACATCCCTAAATGAAAGTATAAATAATTGGTTTTAAATCTATAATATGCCTATTAAGAAAAGGAGATATAGAAAGATAACTGTTTTTCCTTGAACTATGTTATTAGAAAACTCTTCTTTTATGATAATTTTGAGTAATGTCACCCACTGCTCTTCACTAGAATACTTGCATGGATGACAAATTACAATCCCTCTTTAATTCGAAAGTGACTTGACCTGGATATTTATGTCTTGTTTGTTTTAAAAGAAATGTAACTTTAGAAGTTTGGATCTGTCAAGTTGTGTATATATTTATATGTATCAGTTTTTTTGGGCGCCCATCATAAATAAATAACATATAGCATGGCTTTAAAATTGCAGTGAGAACCTTAGGTGGGTTTTCATTATTTACATCATTATGTACTTGACAGTGATGAGCTTAAAACTGTATAAAATCTATTAACCAATGGTTAGAAAATCAAACAGTCAGCAAGGATGGTACAGGCATATAGTCCTATTAACTGAGAGCAGAAACAGAAAGCTCAGGTGCTCAGTGTCTCCCTTGCCTTTGCAGAAATAGAGTCCACTCAGGGCTATGTGACACCTTGCCTCAACAAACAGAACCAAAATAGATGAAAACAAGAGAACAAAGCCAGTCGATAACACATTGCAAATTACAATGCTATTTACATCTTTCCTCTCTTCATAGGGCACATGCTCTTGATGCTGGCAACATTGTGAGTTCATGAATAAATATCTGGAAAATCAACATTATATGTATTGTCAAATAATATCTTGCTTTTTGTCATAGTTTGAAGATTGTCATGCTACTATTAGAAATGTACTTGCCTGAAGGAATTACTTCAAAATTTTGGAAATACATGTTTTTTTTTCCTCACATCCTCAAAGATCATCACTTAAGCAGATATTTTAGTCCTTCCAAGCTAACAAATATATTTCTATGACATTTGAAAAATGATCTTTGATTTTTGTAAATGCATGAAATAAAAAATTCAAATACAAAAAAAATGTTAAAAATACTAGGCAAATCATCTGACCATCTATGTTAATAAACCAGGCTATGTTAATAAACATAGCCTTTCTTTAACTCAAGTAATAGCAGAAAGATTTTCATAGATATTATGTTTTTTATAGCTAGGTGTTCTTCAAAAATCACTTGAAGTGATTTGAGATTTAATCCTTAATCATTCCTTGAAGTGTTTTCTACAGCTCATCTTATATGACTTTGTATTATTACTTTTCCAGAATAAAACAATAAACTGATGAATCAAAGACTGTCAAAGGATGTAATAAGCTTTCACAGGGAAATGCTTTAGAAGTAGAAGAGAAAAATATTTTGAATATTTGAATTAAAATCATGTCTTAGGTTTACTATTGCTGTGATGAAACACCATTGCATACATCAACTTGAGAAGGGAAGCATTTATTTCAGCTCACACTTCCAGATAATAGTCCATCACAGAGAAAAGTCAGCAAAGGACTCAAACTGGGCAAGAACTTGGAAGCGGGAGGAGTGCTTCTTACTGGCTTGCTCCTCATGGTGTTCTCAAGCTTCCTTCTTACAGAACCCAGGACCACCAGGCCAAGGATGGCCCCACTAACAGTGGGGATGGGCCCTCATACCTACATCAATAACTAATTAAGAAAATTCTCTGTAGGCTTTCTAGAGCCCAGTCTTATGGATAAATTTTCTCAGCTGTGGTTGACTCCTCTCTGATAACTCTAGCCTGTTTTAAGTTGACATAAAAGGAGCCAGCACAAATCAAAATTGGGTATTTTGAAAAAGTGGTTAGTAAGTTGACATTCTAAATAACTCAGTGTGAGTAATAGCAGCATTATTTGTAATAGTCAGAACCTAGAAACAACCTAGATGCCCTTCAACTGAAGAATGGATAAATAAAATTTGGTACATATACACAGTGGAGTACTACTCAGCAGAGAAAAACAATGACATCATGAAGTTTGCAGGCAAATGGATGGAACTAGAAAATATCATCCTGAGTGAGGTAACCCCAACTCAGAAAGACAAACATGGTATGTACTCACTCATAAGTGGATTCTAGATGTAAAGCAAAGGATAACCAGACTGCAACTCACAACTCCAGGGAGTCTACCTAGTAAAGAGGACCCTGAGAAAGACACAGAGATCGCCCAACGACAGAGAAATGGATGAGACTTACATGAACAAACTGCGGGTGTGGGAGGTAATGGAGAGCAAGGGTCGGGGGAAAGAGAGAGCTTAGGGGATCAGTAGGTTCCAG
Organism: Peromyscus melanophrys; assembly: GCA_902168415.1. Taxonomy (NCBI): domain Eukaryota; kingdom Metazoa; phylum Chordata; class Mammalia; order Rodentia; family Cricetidae; genus Peromyscus; species Peromyscus melanophrys. The sequence goes on along the minus strand of CABHPR010140930.1, from coordinate 64,516 downwards.
CTAGATCAGGAGCAGAGTGGGAGAATGGGGAGGGAGATACCATGTTGAGTGAAGACCCCAGGGGAATAGGAAGAAGCAGAGTGCTAGAGAGGTCCCCAGAAATCCACAAAGATACCTCCACTGTAGACTACTGGCAATGGTCAAGAGAGTGCCTGAGCTGACCTGCTCTGATGTTCGGATGGCCAAAAACCCTGGCTGTCATGATAGAACTCTCATCCAGTGTCTGATGGAAATGAATGCAGAGATCCAAGGCCAAGCCTCAGGTGGAGCTCTGGGAGTCCAATCAGCAAGGGAGAGGAGGGATTGTATGAGCAAGAGATATTGAGACCATGATTGGAACAAGCCAAACTAGTGGAAATGCATGGTAAACCAGTGGCTGAGGAGCCCCCATGGAACTGAACCAGGCCCTCTGGATAAGTGAGACAGTTGATTAGCTTGAACTGTTTAGGAGGCCCCCAGGCAGTGGAGCCGGGACCTGTTCTTGGTGTATGGACTGGCTTTTTGGAGCCTGGAGCCTATGCTGGGACACTTTGCTCAGCCTTGGTGTAGGAAGGAGGGGACTGGACCTGCCTAGGCTGAGTCTATCAGGCTGGGCTGACACCCCAAGGGAGACCTTGCCTTGGAGCAGGTGGGAATGGGGGGTGGATTGGGAAGGGAGGGCTGAGGGGTGGGAGGAGGGAGAATGGGGGAATCCACGGCTGATATGTGAAATGAAGTTAATAATAAAAAAATAAATAAAATAAAATATAATGTGTTTAATATTTCAAAACCTTGTTAAAATTATGTAGAAGAAAAAAAATTTTCATTTTAATGTTAATTTGATTAATAGCTAAAGTTTATATATATAGCTAATTTATTTAATAGCTACAGTTCATATACATATATGGAGAGAAATGGAAAGATACACATGAATGTGTATAAACAAATACACCCCTTTCACTGTAAGAACATTATCCTAGAAAGAAAATTAAACAAAAATCTCAATTTACAAAATGATAAATTAATTACATGCTACTTGAACAAAATGATTTTTATATTAAATACTAACCAGAGACTAAAATGAAGTTGTTAATTCTGGGAAATCAATGGAGTTACAAGGATTAGCTTTTGGTTTCCAGATCTTTAGCTCCATAGAGACTATGCTCAGCATCATGTCATATTCATTCCTGCACTCCAGTGGAGCCTTCCTGCTGACTCACAGTTTCCTAGAACTATATTGAATACTCTGTGGCTCATCAGTTACTATGCACTTTGGCATACAGGTTAAATAGGGTTTTTGGCAAAACAAAGGAAAACTGAAGGGTTGCCTTCGATGTATATTGTGTGATAAGCACTACAGTCACTTCTCATTGTGTAAAATAAAATGATTTCAGAAAATAACATGCATGGTCAACATTTATAGAGTCTGATGGATGCTAAATGATACAGAAGAATAATACATTAAGTGATTTTGATTTATTTTATAAAGTTGACAATATGTAAATCTGCCATGTAAGTTGAACAGTGATAATAGAGACTATCATAGGTAGTTGAATTTACCCTCAACAAGGAGAAAGCAAGTACATTGTCTCTTGGGGATAGCATTCAGGAATTGCTTCACGTACCAATATGCATGTGTCTTAACTTCCTTACATACAGCATCAAACTGCTAGGCGCATTCTTCCATGCACAATAAGTCAATTCAGAGTTACTACAATACATGTATGATATAAACTCTAGGAGAATGGTTGTCCAACAGTTTTGTTTGGGGAATAATAGAAAACAAATTACATACATGCTAAAGACAGAAATATTTTCCTTATAGTGTTGGATGATTAAGTCTGATGATGAAGATTACCTGACTGTGGAATGCCAACTGTCTATGAACTGCTAATGTCACATTCTGATTGTCCTGGGAATGCCTTCATGATTTATTATCAAAGGAGACTTGGGAAGATGTCCACATAAAAAGGCAGTTATGACATACAGGATGTTGGTAAAGAAATATTGCATTTAAAAATTTTACATTTGCAATTATGGTTATACTAAGTAGTCGTATGTAAAGATAAGTGCTTCAGTAGTTAGGAATGGACCATAACCTTTTTCCACTCTATCTTAAACTGCTGTGAGCAAGTGGAATTAGTAGCTAGTAGTGAAGATAAAAGAAAGTTGCTTCTGAGATCAAATGGCTAAAGTTGTATAGTGTGCTAAACTCTGCTGTTCTGTCCTCTATGCTTAACGTCTTTTGAAGTCTTTCAACAAGAAAGAGAAATTTAATTTCATGTGTATCCTTAAAATAAAAGCTATGTAAAACTTTCTAGGATAATAGTGGGGAAGGAACCACTAGTCATAACATATGATGCACATCATGCATTTTTGGCATCCTGGACAGAGCATACCCTTACAGTGTAGAACAACGTGTAAGTAGATTCTGAATGTTACTCACCAAAGATCTTCATTCGTCTGCAATTTATGATCCACATACATTTTAACCTTTTTAAAAAGATTTATTTTTTATTTATTTATTTATTTATTTATTTATTTATTTATTTATTTATTTATTTATTATGGATACAGTGTTCTGCCTGCATGTATGCCCGCACTGAAGGCCAGAGTAGGGTACAGGATTCATTATAGATGGTTGTGAGCCACCATGTGGTTGCTGGGAATTGAACTCAGGACCTCTGGGAGAGCAGCCAGTGCTCTTAACCTCTGAGCCATCTCTCTAGCTCCACCTTTTAAACTTTCAATATCTCTTTACACACTCTCTTATCTCTCTGTTCAATAACGTATCTTCCCTGTACTACTTGATTCTACTTTCATTTTTGTACTTTTAATTTTGGATTCTACTCATCCTTCAGCTGCCTCCCTATCATATATTAGAACCTGACAAAATGAATTAAGTTTCTCATTGATGAAGTAATAGAACACATGAAAAAAAAAAAAGCTGCGCAGTTTGGCACATGCCTGCAGCCAAGCATACGCAAGACTGCAGAAGGAGGACAGTGATTGGCACTGGTTGCATAGGGAGACCTTAAAATTAATAATATTAAAATAAGCAAACAAAAACACCACCACAATCAAAACTCTGATTGCCACTGCAAACGATAACAGCAAATACACACAAAGCAGTATGTCAATATAATTAATTTGCATTTTTCACTGTGAAGTGTTATATAAAAATTGATGGTGCCTACTGTGACTCCAGATGCAACGGTAACTTTATTTGGCTTTTTTACATTAAATTTCACAAAAGCAGGTGAAAATACTGTTGGGCAGTAAGCCAGGAGATGTGACAAATAACTCGGTTAATTTTAGGATAATTATTTTAAAATGCACAAGACCTGAATGTTGCATTTAGTAAATGACATGGGAGAAATTCAAAACCTTATGAAGAATTTAGCAAGAATAAACAAAATTACATACCATGGTTACATCTTTTTATACTAGTAAAAAAAAAATTCTTGAGATAATGTAGAATGTTCAAATATTTTTTCGAGTAAGAGAAAACGTGGGAGGCAATTTCTTAAAAAGTGATATTTATATTTTTATAAAGCTCTGAAAAGCTTCTATAGAAATTAATGAATGTGGTCTTCTAAAGTGGTCGCCTATAAAAGGAAGGCAATTAATTTCTCAATAAGAATTATAAAAGTGATGCAATTGCCAAAAGCCACCATTTCTGTGCACTTTAAGACATTTAGTAAAGTCAGATAATTTGGGATACATTTGCCGTGTCTGCAAATGCACTGAGTGAAAGGCTTGAGAGAGTTGCCTTCCTCTTCGGCAGACCCTAAATAAGAGTTCTCCTGGATTGCAAGCAGTGGGAAGCCCATCTTCCCTGTTTACAGGATGGGAGAGAGCACCACAAGGAATGTAAGTATGAACATAGCCAACCAAATCTGAGATTTTGATTCAGAATGAACAGAAGAAATGAATCAGGTTTTAACCTTTGACAATCCAAACCTGGTTTATTGGCTTTGTCCTCTCTTCTGATAGGAGACACTTTATTAGGCATTGTGTTAATGGACCCATTTTACTTCTGCAGAACCCCGCAAATGATAACATGTACAGGAGACCATGGATTGCTAAGAGCTCACTGTGCTTTTAAGAGACCACAGCTTATGTTGAAATAGCTGTCATATTTAGGTACAATACCTTCATGACCTGTCGCTGTGTCTCTTTATCCATAGACAGGGTCATCACAACTCTCTGCATGCTACTTGCAACCAAGGAAAGCACAGTTACTCTTGGTTCCTTGAATCAATATTCGGTTATGCACTATATCATTTTTTCTACTTCTCATTCTTCTCTACTTCATCAAATTAAATGTATTGAATCTTTTTATCCAGAAACATATTTATATCATGTTTAAACAGATACAAATTTCTTTAGTGCCTTTGAGTCCATCATTTCTAATAAAAATTATGCATATTGTAATAAGATTAATGGTCTTGTTGAATTATTTTCATTTTTATCTGTCATTTGTATAGAACTTACTTTTTAGAACACACACATACACAAGTAAACACATGTATATACACATGAATACATACATATATTTATATTACAACTATTCAAAACTTGGGTGATTTTTTAGGGCTCCTATAATAAAAATCATTGAGATTTTCTTTTCTAAACCTTTTTATTCTTCTCGATACTCTGCTCCAGCTATACTTGCTAATATCTATATAAACTGTTTTTTATTCTATTTAATTGAATATAGTTCCTTTAACTTCCTTTCAACATTGATTTTACTAAATGTAAGGCTTAACTTCTGTATTCTTATAAAAAAGGGGAGTAGACAGAAGTTGAAAAGATTAGGTACATTATGTCACAAAACTAAATTCCACAGCAGATGTTCAAATAATCCATAAACCTGGTTGGAAGCCATGTGTGCATGGCCTCAACAGATAGCTTCAATGGATTGGTAGCTTCTTACACTGGCATTATAGTGAAGATTGTGTTCTAATTTTGCTACCAGATAAATTGTTTAGTTATTAATGTATTTGACATATTTGTATAAATAACTTAATTTGAATTAATACCTGAATTAAAATAAATGTAAAATAAATATTCAGTGCAACGTAAGTCTAAATACTTGTATTAAACTAAGTAGTTTCAGAGATATATTTATTTATTTTAGTTTTTGAGATTATAATAATTATATCATTTCCTCTTTCACTTTCTTCACTCCCAATTGTAGCTAGAGTTTTCCTGCCGGGCCCACAGTCAGGACGAATCTCTCTCACCCGCCAGTCCCACAGCTGCTCAGACCCAACCAAGCAAACACAGAGACTTACATTGCTTACAAACTGTGTGGCCATGGCAGGCTTCTTGCTAACTGTTCTTACATCTTAAATTAATCCATTTCTATAAATCTATACCTTGACACATGGCTCGTGGCTTACTGGCATCTTCACATGCTGTTTGTCATGGTGGCGGCTGGCAGTGTCTCCTCAGCCTTCCACTTCCCAGAATTCTCTCCTCCTTGTCCTGCCTATACTTCTTCCTACCTGATCACTGGCCAATCAGTGTTTTATTTATTGACAAATAAGCAACATATTTGACATACAGACCATCCCACAGCACCCAATCCTCCTATATAACCATCCTATTGATTCCTTTAAATCCAAGGACTTAAAAAATATTGTCACATATATATTCCTAAAACATAAATGCAACTTTCTCTGTCTTTATGATTTTACTTGTATTTATGTTTCAGGACTGACTATTTGGTATTACATAGCCAATTGGTGTTCTCTTCTCTGAAGAAAATGATTTCTCCTCATCTTAACATGCTTTACTTGCCTGTAGTTTTCTGTGTAGGTTGGAGACCTTTTGAGTTTTCTCTCTTCCACAATAGTACATCTGTCTATTGGTGTAGTTCTTGTTTGAGTATTGCTGAGGCAGTCATATTGGCAAGGCTTCATTGATACAGCTTCTGGTGTTTTTAAGATACATAACGTTATGGCAATCTCCTTGTTTCTCCGGTTTTTATGTTTTCCCTCACTGCTTTGCAATGACCTCTATGCCTTTAAAGTTGTGTGTAGCTGAATATTTTCCTCTGTCCTGCCAGGTCCACAGCTGCTCAGACCCAAGTTAACATACGCAGGATTATATTAATTAAAATTGCTTGGCCATTAGTTCAGGCTTACTACTGACTAGCTCTTATACTTAAACTCAGCCCATTTCTGTTAATCTATATGTTGCCATGTGTTCCCTGGCTTTACCTGTGTGTCATTACATGCTGCTCCCAGGACAGTGCGCGGGGGTCTCCTGACTCAGTCTTCCTCTTCCCTGAATTCTCCTTGTCTGCTTACCCTGCCTATACTTGCTGCCTGGCTACTGGACAAACAGCGTTTTATTAAACCAGTGTACAAAAGCATTATCCCACAGCATTTGTGTTGTAGATGTGTTAATTTTGACTTTAGGCTTTACAAATGAGCATTTTGATTTGCCATAGCTTTCTGTTATGGTCTCCATCTGCTGTCTGTTGCCAAGAGAAGCTCCCTTGATGAGGACTGAAGTCATTTATATGTATGTCAAAGACAGATGTAAGTAATGTAGTTAGGGACTATGCTGGCTTGGTAAATTAGCTGTTGTAGCTTCTCCTCCAAGACCCAGGACTTTACTAGGCAGAGATTATTAGCCAGGAAAAAAAATCATAAGAATGCATACTATTAATAATCTTTTGATTTATATGTTTATCATAGCATCCATATACCCACATTTTATCATTTTTCCTCTTATTGAAAATGGCATTTTTCCTCACATAACATATCCTGATTATTGTTTTCACTCCCTCTAATGCTCTCTGTTCCTCCTTTCTTCTCTTCCCATTTGTATCTATCCATTTTCTGTCTGTCATAGAAAATAAACAGGGTACTAGGGGATAATAAAATAAAATTAAATAACATATAATAAAGTAAAACAAAATGTAATACATCAGAATTGGAAGAAAAAACAATGAGAAGGAAAAGAGCTCAAGAAAAGACACATTAAGCAGAAATAAACACAGATTCACACATTTGTACACACAGGAATTACATAAAAACATGAAATTGGAAGCTTATGTACACACACACACACACACACACACACACACACACACAACATTCATGCATGCAATATAAAGGATAATTTTTAAAAATGCTCTGACATGACATTATGAGACAAGGAACTTTCAGTCATGCCACTGATTTTGCTTTCTATTTGGCCTCTAGTGCTGGGCATGTGGTCTACTCTTAAAAGTAATTTGTTTCCCCAGTTATACTCCCTTTAAGAAAATTAAATTTTTATTTGCAAATGGCTGTTAATTGGAGATACCTTTTGGTTAAGGTTAGAGGATGTGCTTACTTCTTTCAGCTCTAAAACCAGATCTGGTGCAGACTGGTACAGGGCCTGTGCATACTGCCTCAATCTCTGTGAGTTCATATGCGCAGCCATCATGCAAATTTAGATGACCTTTGTTTTCTTGGTGTACACCATACACTCTGGTCTCACACACTTTTTACCTCCTCTCCCACATGGCTCCCTAAGCATGAGAGAAGAGATTGGATGAAGACATTCCATTTAGGAGAGAATGTTTCAAGTTCTCTCTTTCTCTTCATATATTCTAGTTGTAGGTCTGTATTTTCCCTTATGCTACAGAAAGAAGTATTTCTGATGACTGCTGAGCAAGGAACTGACCTATGAGTATAGTAGATTGGTGTTAGGAGTCATTTTATTGCTATGGTTTTTTTTTATGTTGTTTGGGGGGGTTGTTTTTAGAAAAGTAGTATTTGGTTTTATCTTAGGTCCTTGGAATATCTGTTTTCTGTCTCTCCCTATGTTCTCTCTCTCATCTTTCTCTCTAGTCTCCCTCCCTACTTTATCTTCCGGTTCCAGCATTCTCTCATATGTCCATAACTAACTATTCTATTTTCCTTTCCTACAAAGATCAGTCTCACCCTTTCACATCCTTGAATGTATACCTATCCTCTGTGGTAATATGGAATATAGTTAAGTTATCATTGACTTAAATGCTATTATCCATATATAAGTGAGAACAAGCCCTATTTGTCTTTCTGCATCTGACATATCTCACTCATAATGCCTTTTTTCCTTTTAGAACCATCAATTTCAAGACTCCATCCTGAAATGACTTGGTGTAACTCCATGTTTCTTTATATACCTTTAATAGTTTAAAAGAACACTGGTCTTTCAAAGTCCACAGGTTCAGACAAAGTGTGAAGAATAACATATGACATCTGGAGGTATAGTCCAGACTAGTCTGAGTACCACTCCTGCCGTATTTTACAGTAGGAACATGTGACAAGATCAAGTGTCTCTTCATTGAGACACCACAACAAAATAATATCGAAGAACATGGAAGTGGATGCATTCCAGATTTCATTCATTTGGCTTTATTTTTCAAATTATTTCTATGTTCTAGAAGCATAAAAATCTTATAACTGGTAGAGGTTTTCTTTTCTTCTAAGTTTGATATGCTCAACATTGTTCTTGAGAATATTCATTATGATTGCATTTATATTCCACTAGAGAAGGATTTCATTTATTATTTGAGAATATTTGAAGATTTCAGCTGTTTTATCTGAGATTGTTTCAAAATACACATAGAAGTGGTGGGAAAAAATAATTTCAAATGGTTCAGTTTAGAACACTCTTCAGAATACAAAAGTATATTTAATTGGTAAACAGATGAATAACAAGTCAAGTGAACAGGGAGAGAAACCAAATGCTTGAGAATATGACTGCCAGTCTTAATTATTGTATAGCAGGATCTGCCATTTATACAGCTATGTGACTCTGAGCAAGACATTGATTATATTTAATTTTCCCAAGGGATGGGGATGAGCAAAGACAAAAATGTGTATGTGTCATAGTCCTTGCAGCAATGACATAAACACTGTATGTAACTTTTCCCGAAGAGCAGTGATAAACATCTCTTCATTGAGATAAGACATTGAAAACAGGCCAAAAAAATCATCCCATCAAAGTCTGTCTTGGTGAAACATTGAGTTCAATGGAGCTGATTATAGTATCTTGGGTGAGAGATTAGTTATCTATCGTAAGAAAATTGCCTCAGAAGTAGTTGGACTACCGAAAAGGCTATACAATCAAGGACAATGATACATGAAAGCCACTTCCTGGGAGCACAATGCCCAACAGTCTTCCTTGTTTTCTTGTTTACCACGTTAGAGCCCTAGATGAACATTATGAATCTTGTGACTTTCTGAATGTTATTCACTGTGTAAATTTTTGGGATTCCTGATCCTCATGACTTTCCCTGGTATTTAGAACTTCTGTCACTTCCTTTCTCCCTCCACTTTTAAGTTTCACGTGGGAGGTTGTGTAATAATCACCCGGATGAATATATAAACACACCTTGTTTGAAAGTAATCCTGGTACATAAATAGATGCTATGTAAATGAAATTTCCATCAATTTTTGATAGTCTGGTATGTTTAGTATTTTTATTTTGGGGACACAGAAAGTATCTCTAGATGTTTTACTTTCTAGAGTGATGTGATCAAAATTGATAGAGTTAAGGGATACCTGCGATAATTTTATTAGCTCAGCTTAGTCCACTATCTCAGAGAATATGATATATGTCTAGAATTCTTATTTTCCCATATTAGAGTAAATAATTCTTCTTTAAATTGATATTGTTTACATTTTCCCTATGTATGCTGTTATTTGTGAAGACAGATGCAACCAGCATATACATCCATTTTTCTTATTCACATGTGCATAACCCTTCCCTAAAGCTTTGAATGGAGAAGTTTCTCCTAATAGCATCAGCACATGTGTAAATGTCCCTCTCAGTGTATTTCATGTACCAAAAATCAGCATGTAAATACATAGATGTGCCACTAATCCATAGCTTAAAAAGTAATGTATCGACTTAAATTACTGAGATCCGTTAACTAACGAAATTTTCACTTTACATGTTTTAATATCTTTATATTTGATTTTTAATATCTTTGTCAGTTTTTCATTTGTTCTCTCTTCCTCTCTTGAAGCAGGGTCAGTTACTAAGTTTCCTATTCACGGGGACAAAACTTGTTCATTACAGGCGAATCGTCAATTCTCTCTTTATCTCGAGATCTATAAAGCCTTGCACAGTAAAATAAGATAAGCAAGAATACATATTGTACAAGTTACAACCACAGCATTTCGTGTTGTGCCAGTTTGCATAACGCTTTAATAAGGTTTTGCTCTAGTCTCTTATGCATAATGGCATCTTAATTCCAGTGTACATGATTAAAGCGTTATCCTTAAAGGCTCTTTAGTGTATTGCAAAAGTTTTGTAAAACTGTTGTGAGCTGTTTTGTGAACTTTATTTCTTCAGCATTTTTAGCTGATGACTCATCAGTTTTCCTTTAAATATTCATTCTTTAAATTTTTATAGGGAGTCAGGCTTTTATTTTTCTGCTATTTTTGTTATATCATGGTCTTAAAATGAGAAGGAAATGAATGGAATCTGTTTGGTAGCATCAAGAAAGTTTGTTTTTCTAATTTATAAGTATCTGCCAAGCCCTAATTCCTGCCCTGGGTTACCATCAAATTATCTATTATCACTGGTAAAGCAAATCATAATCCCAATAATATACAATAAAAATCCATCAGAGAGCCTAAAATTAAAAAGACTATGAAGTCCAAATGCTAGCAAGTTTTAGAAAAAAAATATATTGGACTCATCATTTGTGGAGCCAAAGAAATGACTGTTAATGAGTCTTGCTGTGCGTAGAAGCATCTCACATTACTACAAGTGAGAGGTTGCTTACAGGAGCACAAAGGATACAACATTGATACAAGAGCTTCAGAAAGACAGCCGATCATAATTATTAAAAGTCAATTATGTCTTAAGATTCAAATTTCTAATTCTTCTGTATTTTAGATGCCTCTCCTAACTGTCTAATTTCCACTCAAAGAACAAAACTATTTATTTTAGACTGATTTACAACTGTACCAAATTCAAAATCATCTATATTGATTTTATACTCTTCTACAACAGGATGTCACAGACTTTGTAGATTAAAGCAATCTATTCATTTTGTTGAATTTTTTTCAAGTTACCATAGCATACCACTTAAATGCATCCTTGTATGAAGGCAGTGAATGGCTGTACATAAGTGAGCTGTTCAGGCGAGGGTTTGTTAAAGCTTGCAGAGGTCCCTATTTAAGTGGTTGTTGATTAAATTCAGTTTCTAGAGTGTATTGCAATGATGGTTTTATTTTTATCAGCTCCTTTGACCATACAAATTCTAGAAAAGTACTAGAAATCTCTGTACTTTGATTAGCCATAGAGGCTATATATAATATGACAGCGGGTTTTACTTGAATGAACTATACACATAACTTTGCTTATATACTAAAAATCTTATTCCAAATATTTATGTTCAGTAATGCATTATTTGGAGAAAATTAAGTCATTGATCTTAGGGTCCTTTTGCTGTATTTTAGATCTTAATAAGGTGATAGATGGGACTTATTAGTTCTTCTATGTATTCCTTTATGTGGATGGAATAAAATAATGTGGATATCTATAACTCAGGTACAGAGATCTTACCAGAATCTGCATTACTTGCTTCTTAACTGTCAAACAAATTCAAAGATGCAGTAGGAAGGCTAATAGCTGATAAAATCTAGCATAAGTTTGAATAAAAAAGGAAGGCAGCGTTTATCATACACGTAGTTATACTGTAATGCTATACTAATCGATGGTATGTGGTATTGGGGAAAACAGATGACTAGATAATGGAAAAGACGAAAAAAGTGCAAGATGCACCTGTTCAAGTAAAGGCACCTGATCTGTGACAAAGAGGCAAAGGAAGTACTAGGAATGAAGGATAGTTTGCTTAATAACAACCTGTAGAGGAATAACTAGATTGGATACACATAAGTTAAAAAAAAAAAACCAGAACTATAAAAAACCCAAAACCATAGAAAAACCTCTTTATACGATTTTAAGACCTAGAAATATGATTTTTTAAAAAGTCCTTATATGTGAAATGAAAAAGAAACTTCCTACAAAGCCAAACACCCAAGGCCATCCAAGTGATCTGGATGAAGAAATATGATTTTATATGCATGCTTGAAATGCAGCATGTGTCATTCCTATTGACACAATACAAGTCATGAAATAAATCTTTCATGATTTATTTGCATTTTAAAATTTTAAATAGGTTGTAATAATGTTAAATTTTGATTAATATTAAATTATCTTTTAAATACACTTGGAAAAGTGAGAAAACAAGACAGAGTAAGAAAAAATAGTCAAAAATGAATAATGATAATGAATTTATATCTAGCTTTAGAGGGGTGGAGGGTTAGGTCGAGGTGGGGGAGAGTGGGAGGAGGGATGAGAAGGGGATCTGTGGTGGTATGCAAAATGAATAAATAAAATAAATAAAATTAAAAAAAAAGAATTCTTAAAAGCCAAGAAAATAACTGGAAAATTTGACAAATAATTAAACTCACACCTAAACAAAGAAAAAATAGAAAACATAATCTCCTAAAAAAATGTTCCATGTCATATATTATTATAGGATCTCAAATTCTTTTTTTTTTTTTTTTTTTTTTTGGTTTTTCGAGACAGGGTTTCTCTGCTCCTTTCCTGGAACTCACTTGGTAGTCCAGACTGACCTTGAACTCACATAGATCCGCCAGGCTCTGCCTCCCGAGTGAGTGCTGGGATTAAAGGCATGGGCCACCACTAGATCTCAAATTCTAACAGAAATGAGAAGGCTGGTGTTTCAGTGCATATTGCTGCTACAAGGAAGACAACCTCAGCTCCTTAGTAAATACCACCACAAAAAAACAACAACCCAGGGTGATCCATGAGTCTCTTTTAGAGTCCTCCTTGTTAGCTGGCTTCTCTGTGATGCAGCCAGAGGGGCATGATCCTGCCTTAACTGAATATACCAGGCTTTGTTGACTCCCCATGGGAGGCCTTACCCTTTTGGAGGAGGGAATGGAGGTGGGATGGGAATTGAAGGCTGGGAAGAAGCAGGAGGAGGGATGAGAGGGGAGATCTGTGGTTGGTATGTAAACTGATAAAAAAAAATTCTTAAAACAAGTGAAAAAATACACACAATAACAACAAAGTCACACAATGTGAGATCATCAAGTATCTACAAGAATAGTGATAACAGCTCAGAACTCTGCCAACAATAAACATCCATGATAGCATGGAACACCAGGAACTCCCATCCACCCTTCATGAATTTACACAGCGCTGCAGATACTTTGGAAGAGAGTTTGTCCGAGGTATCAGTATGAACTTGTTGAACTATTTTACAGTAACAGCTGCACACAAATGCTATAGCAGTTTCATCATAATTGCTAAACATTGGAAACAAATGAGCTATCCTTTATCAGATCAGGAGATAAACAACTTGAATTACCCAAATTGTTCTTTATTCAAAGAGATTATTATTCAGTGATAAAATGAAAGCCAGCGTCATCTATGAAATGACTTGTAAGAGACACTGATTTTTGTTTACTCATAGAAGACAGTTTGAGGAGGCTATGTACATATAATTCTAAACATATGGTGGTGAAAAAGGAAGAACTGCAGAATTAATTACAAGATAAGGAGTTCTAACAAATTAAGTTCGGACAAATGGACTAGAATAAGAAGAATTTTAAAAGTAAGAAGAGTTTTAAGGCAATGAAATTAAGCTGTATATACTGTAATTATATATATGTATATATTTTGTCAAATTAGAATTTATATTACTATACATATTAGCCATATTGAAGACATAAGCTATTTGCCAAAAGTTTATAAATATATGTTGACCTATTACAACAAACATGCCCCAAATCAAACAAAATTTTGGTAAGAATGAGGACTCTGAGGTCAGAGAAAAGGAAGATGATCAAAGTTCAAAGCAATTCTCACTTTGTTCTATGAACACAGCATTGCATTAAAACATAGGATCTTCTGAAATGGGTTTTCAAATAGAAGAAGACTTCAGTCTTGCCTACATTTAAGGAAATGACACTACACAACATAAAAAAGGCACTATTATACAAATAGGGTGAATATCTCAGAAACAACATTGGAAAAATTACTAAAGTCAACACCAGCATGCATGATACACAATGAAACTCAGGTGAAACTGCAAAGAAGTCAACTAATTTCTGTGACTGAAATAGGAGAATGGAGGAGAATGGTGTGTTAGGTACTTTTCTAGCTACCATGAAAAAATTCCTTACAGAAATAACTCAAAGCAGAAAGAGTTTGCATTATCTCACAAATTAATGTCCCGAGTTTTCTTTTTAGATAGAAATTATTTATTCATTCATTCATTCTTCATTTCTTCCTTAATTATTTCATTCTTTGAAATTTTAGAATATCTAAATAGTGAATTTTAGTCTTTTCCTCTCATTATTTTCTTTTGCCCTCTACATATTCACATGAAATCCTCTTATTTCTTAGAAATACACCTCCTACTTTCATGTTTTTTTTTCACTGTTGGCTCAATTGCACAGTGTCAGAAGACAGTACAGAGGCTTTGTGGAGAGATAAGTCAGCATTTTAGTCAGCTGTAAATGCTGTAAGCTAGAATGCCAAAATGCTAGGCATGATGTGCCCTCTTGTGCAATAATGGAATGATTATGTTGGGGCCAACCAATCAATTTATGATTAGATTGAAGTGTAGCACTGGAAAGCTGGTCAAGAGACCATAGCTAGGGAGTTATTAGGGGCTTCAGTGGAATATACTACTATTGACCTGCAAAATGGACAACTTGTTGAAGTACTTGTCAAATAATAGTGCGTATACACATAGATTAGTGCTATTCTCATTATTCAACGGAGAATTTACTTGGAGAAAAATAAGAGGTTAATAGAGATACTCATGACTGTATAAAGTGCCAGATATAAGTGATGATGGAGTTCTTGGTCCTAAACAATTGTTTTCTTCATGGCAGTAAAATCATAGTACAGGACTGTGGTCATTGGTCTCACTGCATCTACAGGAAGCAGACAGAAAAAGATAAATGCTACTGCTTAATTTGCTACCTCCTGGACCTCAGCCCAAAAAAATGGTGCCTCCCACACTTAGAATGTTTCTTCCCTCTTAAATTAAACCATTTTGGAAGCACCATCTTAGATACATCCAGCAATGTGTTTCTATATTGACTTTTAATTATAAAATTAACAGTGAAGATTAACCATCACAAACTCATCAAGTTTTTAATCACTGTTCTGAAAACAGGAGGAAGGAGATGGCCATCTCTCAGTTAAGAAAATGCTCCATGATATTGTCTTGATAGAAGTACATGGATATGAACACAGGCAAAATATTGGTATGCCATATACTTAGGATGTATGAATTTATATCATGAAACCTATATGTCAATACAAACGAGTGGGAATTTACCAAAGGAATAAATTACGTTCTTAAAATTGTTCATCATTTCACATAATTTGACTAATAACCAAAGTAGCTATTGATTCAGAGCACAGATTTTGTTGTTAATTGTCTGTATTATAATTGGATATTGAATTAACTAGATAAATACTGGCTTCCTTGAATATTTTATTTTGCAAATGAATAAACATAAAGGCATCTATTTATAAGGAAGGTGCATTTAATATTGTTTAAGGTATTTTAATACTAATATATTTGTCATTTTTGAGGGTCAACTGATAGCATTCAATAAATAATATGCACATATTCAGTGTATCCACTGAGATGTAGAACTTAAAATTATTAGAGTGTTAGGACAAATATGGTCACTACAACATTCCATGCATCATATCTTTTAAGGCCCTTTGTTAAAATTAACCCTTTTCTCACTTTCTAATCCCTTTTGTCTCTATAGTCATTAATGATTGAAAATAATCAAAATAAAGCATTTTTCTTGTGGAAAATGCAATTAAATAAGTGATGCAAATAAAGTTTATGAAGATTTCAATAATAATAATTTATGATGTATCTATAATAAATGAACCAGTATTCTAGATATATACAGTCATAAGGATAAAACTTTGGAAAGGAATTTTATTAAGGAAAAATTTGGCTCTATTTTTGGGGATACACACACACACATACACATATATATGTGTGTGTGTTATATATGTGATATATAATTTAAAATATATATAATATGTTAGATATACATATTAGGGTGAGACTCTATATGCATTAGAGCCCCACTCTATATCTTTGACTGGCCTGAAACCAGTTATATAGACCAGGCTGAACTCAAACAGAAATCCATCTGTCTCTGCCTCCAGAGTGCCATCTTTAAGAGTTTGTGACATGTCCAGTTACATTGTCTATTTAATGAAATCCCCATGAGATCTCAATAATCATAAAACTTACTTGTAATTGAACTGATAGTAAAGATTCTAGATACTGATATCTTATATAATGAGAGTAAATTATATAAAATCTATTTTAGAATCTACTACATTCATTATATTGTCATCTAACTTTGACTTATTGAGGCAATTTCCTGACAATGAAATATGTATTGGAAGATACCTAAGTACATAAAGGATCTAAATGAAGACCAGAGTTACAAAATATTTATTCAGCCTTTCAGGACCTGATGCCCTTAAAACCCGATGGTCATTGCTGAAAGAATGTGGGAAGTTTAACAATTTCTTAAATATTAAAACACAAACACATGTACATATTAATTTGGAACAGCTATATTTAACCTATGCAACTGTACTCCCAGACTTAATTAGTATCTTTCTCAAAAGTATTTTTCAGTGTTTTCCCTAGAGTAAAAAATAATTGTTTTTTAAACAATAAATGCTGTTACAAAATACAAATAATCCAATGAGAAAGGCCAGCTTAACTCGTTTTTATCAAAGAGAAACATTCATTTGCAGAACTAGGTATTTTTTCTATATTCAAGAAACATTGAGAATATCAATATAATGTATTTGGTGGTTTAATATTAATGGAATTCTGGCTATTCTAATCCTTCAGAGATCCAACTAACTATACCCAGGATGCTAACAAAATTTTCTGGTGAAGCTATATTTTATCAATCAATAAACAATTTCTGCCTGACAATTTCCATTGGCAAGATTATTTAACTTGTTTAAATTTATCCAAATTCACTTAATTTTCCAAATGTCAGCAATAATATAAGTTGTTCCACATAAAAGGGTGCTGACAGTTGGTATGTAAGTCAATAAACAAAAGTGAATTCACTTGGGCCTGTTAATTTCTTAGACTTTTCCTTCCTATGGCCCAGTTATCGTGTAATTTAGGTATTAGTGTATTACTTTTATTTTCATCTCATGGAGTTAATGTAACAGAACTGATATTGGGTTCATAGGTATCAAGAGAAAGATTACCTAGCTGTAAAAAGGGAAATGTAAGCCAGTTAGATCCATTTTTTTCAAAGTAAAGCATATTTATAGATATAACTAAAATGAAACATTTTAAGTATAGTTTTTCTGTGCTATTATTTCTTTGTTTTCCTCTGTTACATTATAAAGAGTTAAATAAATGTCTCTCTTCCCTCAACATAAAGGAAATACGGTCATCATAAAACTTATCAGCCCATCAGACTCCTGAAATTCTAGATTTCCTGGACTTGGATATTATACAAAATATGAAGTACTTTGTCATACAGAAAAATTTGATGTAAACAAAGTATGAGGAGACAACAGTGTAAAGACTGAATTATCCACGTGTTTAAATCGTGTTCTTTCCTCCTGTATTTAAGAACTCGATCACAAAATGTACAGCCTTTCTGAGGTGTCCATCAACCACCATTATTTGTCTTCTGTTGCCCTGAAGAACTGTGTGGACAGGCATGTGATTTCATAATTTTCAAATTGCAATATTGCAGTAACAACAACTGAGTCATGAAAAAGTATTGTAAGGATGTGCTTAAATCACGTCTTAGTAGTTGCAGTTAAAAACCCTCAGCGTTTCGATTTAAATCTCTAGTTCTCTGCTGTGTATTTGACTGCAATGTGTGTAATTGTTACTTTTCTCACATTTAGTAATGTCTTCTGGGTTTTCTAAAACAGCCATGACCCATGCTCTCGTGAAATTCTTCAGCATCTTGGAAATCCATCACTGAACCTATCATATCATGTTCTGTTTCTTTTCAGAATTTTCCAAAAGCTTCAAAAGCTAATTTTGGAATAAGAGACAATTGTTCATCTTCTGTTCTGTGAACCTCTGTTTTGTTGTCTACTTCCCTGTTGATAACTTCTTAGGTTTTATTGTGATTATAAATAATAGATTCCAACAACCTCATAACCCTGTCTTTTTTAACTTTCCCATTATTTATTCTATGTGTCTTTACCGTCATGTGTATTGACCCCATTCATTTCCCTGTCCCTTTGCATCCACCCTCTGCCCCTGCAACCCCCTCCCCTCAATAAAACAAAATTTAAGAGAAAAAAGAAAAGAAAAAAGGAGAGGAAATCTCAGCACGGGAGCTGAGATGTGACACAGTGAGTCACACAGTAAGCCCCTTTGTGCATACATCTTTACTTGCAAGTGTTCATTGCAAAGAGCCATTGGTCTGGTTTGAGGCCTCTGGTTTCCAATACACTATCCACACGGGGCTTTCACTGAGACTCTTCTAGGGCATCCTGCTGTTGCCTTCTGTTGTAGAGATCCTGCAGCTTCGTTTGGGTCTGCAAATCAAGTTCCTTCATGTGCTCCCAGCAGATCACTGAGGGGGTGATGTTGGGGTAGGCCAAGTCATAACCCGGTTCTAGGCCTTGGCACCTTCAGCTTGGTCAGCCCTCCAGTTCTCCTGTGTTCTGGCCCTCAGGGTGAGCTCTCCAGCATTGCCCCACTTAATTTACCCTTGAGGTAGTGAGTGAGGGGCGGGGCCACTTGTCCTGCTTCCATGCCCACAGGGTCAGCTCTCCCATACCTACATCAACAGGGCCAGCTCTACTGTGTTGCACAGTCAAGGTACAGGAGCCAGGGGAGGGCCAGGGATAGCCTTCCTGCCCCTTTGACCTCCGGGCCAGCTCCTCCACCTGTGTCAGGCATTGATTGGCAAGGGTGCGGAGGAAGAGGACAACTCTTCCAGGCCCATGCTGCCTCACGACAGATGAATAATGGGACAGCTCTGTCTTGTTCACTTCTTTAGGGCTGGCTTTCCCACATGTCTAACAACAGGGCCAATTCTGCGGTGCTGCCTAGGTGAGGTGCAGGGCCCACTTTCCTGAGTGTTGGGCCTGTCAAGTGGAAGGATCATCTTGCTCACGTGTTACAGAAAGTAAGGGGCGATGGTAGGGGTGGGGTAAAGGGGAGTGTGTCTTTCCCCATCCACAAGGCTGCATGACAGGAGTAGTGGGGACAGCCCTTCCATGCTTACACCTTTGGGGCTGACTCACTCACCCCTCTGTCAACAGGGTAGGCATTATTTTGTTGCCCAGGCAAGGTGAGAGGCCTGCTCTCCGAAGTGATGCTGCTGGTGGGGGGCAGGGATACCTCTCCAGCACCTGGGCCCTCACGGCCTGCTCTCCCACCTGCCTTGGGTGTTGATGGGCAGTGAAGGGAGGGAATCTTTCCATCTGCTTTCCGGAGTGTTGCAGCTGGTGGGAGTCAGGGACAGCTCTCCCTCTCCTATGACTGCAGGGCCAGTTCTTCCACCTGCCTCATAATCTTGTTTTATAATGCACTCTATAAACTTTACTTAATGTAGCTTGATGGAGGTTAAGGATTTTTTCATGTTACTAATTCTTTTATAGATACTCAATCAAAATCATCCAAAAGTCAAACATTTTTCTCTGATTTCCATTTTCTCATCTACAAAAAATCCCCAAGAATAATTTGTAATAAAATAAAATAATCTTAGAATGTATGCATGCTTGGGATACCGCCTGTAATGGAATAGTCAAGTATAGATGTTTGAATTATTTGAAGACAACACGTCAATAATTTAAGGCAAACTTCAAGTTTCCTGCTTCGTTACTGGATAAATTCAGTATGTTTCCCAAACAAATAAAATTTTACCTTTGTAATTACCATTTATATTTGTCTGCCAGTTCAGAAATTCCATGCCCACCTGTTCTCTATGGAAATGATCTCCACAGGCTGCTAGTCCTGCTGTGGACTGCAGAGCCTTCCTGGAGAATCATGCCACATCTACACAGTTTGTAGGCATTCTCACGTTCATGTCACTTACAATCTAAGGGAGTGTGACAGAATTCATATAGGAACTTAAGTAACAATAATATCTTTAAGCCATATTTTCACATTTTTACTGTCTTGAAGTCTCTTCCACCAGTTTTCTATGAACTTGTGAGCAGCATAAAGTTTAAAATATATAATCAATGAATTATAGCACCTTAATAAATTGTTTTCTATATGTTATAATTCTATATTTCACTGTATTTTGTACAATAATAATAATATAGATATTTATATAACTCTATTTAAAAATCCTGTTCTTAAACATTATAATTTTTAGGAAGAGATGTTGTAGCATGAATCTTAAAAGTTCTTATCAATAAAATCAAACCTGAGGCCAGTTACTGGGGTGAACACTGGAAGGTCAGAGAGACAGAATAAGCCACAGCTATCTCACCTCACCGGATCCTCAGCTGGTCTTGTTTCCTCAGACTGGATGCCCCGAGCCCTCATCCAGAATGGGTCTCAGCTGAACTGCTGCTAGAAGCCTGAATGCTTAACCAGGCCAAATGTTTCTCCAGGCCAAATGCCTCTCCAGGGCAAATGCCTCGAGTTTCTGGTCCTCACGCCTTATATACCTTTCTGCTTTCTACTACCACTCCCTGGGATTAAAGGCTGGCTTTCTGGGATTAAAGGAGTGGGTCACCATGCTTGGGTGTATCCTTGAACACATGAATTTCTGCCTCTGGAATGCTAGGATTAAAGGCGTATGCTACCACTGCCTAACCTCTGTTTCATATTGTGGCTATTCCGTCTCTGACCCCAGATAAGTTTATTAAGGTACACAATATTTTGGGGAACACAATACCACCACAAGATGTGTTCAGTTATTTAGCTGATTCTTATCTGTCCAGCTGAGAGAAAGTCCCTGGGCCTACTGAAGGACAAATTCTCTACCTTTTGAACCCAATAGTATCAGCATGCCCTACGTGAGTTACTAATGAAGTTTGTTTTTTTTTTTTTTAATAATTAGCTTATTCTGGTATTTCAGCTTGATACCACCATTATTAGAATGAGGTACCTAGAAGATAAGTAAAGCCAACTCTAAGTGTGTCTGTGACCGTCATTTTCAGAGATTAGATCACAAGAGGTCTGACCTAATCAGTGGTTGAATCTACTCATGGATTTGAAATGCGAATAAATTACTGTGGAAAGGGGGCCTAGGGAGAGAAAAGCGATATAGGAGGCACGCCCTTGAACTCTTTGGTCTCTTTCTGCTGTATGGAAACCATGAGGTGAGCACCTATGCTCTACTGTATCCTCTCGACCCCTGTGTTCTGCCTCACTACAATATTCAAAATGATGTAGCTAAGGGATAATGCGCAGAAAGTATGTGTCTAGGAAACTATGAGCCCACATGAACCATTCTACATTCCAATTGTTTATCTCAAATATAGTTCACAGAGAAGTGTGGTGGTATTGTGTTCCCTAAAATATTGTGCATGCTAATAAACTTGTCTGGGGTCAAAGAACAGAACAGCCACTAGATACAGAGGCTAGAAAATGGCGGCACTCACACCTTTAATCCTAGCATTCCAGAGGCAGAAATCCCTCTGGAATCTCTGTGAGTTCAAGGACACATTGGAAACAGCCAGGCAAGGTGACACACACCTTTAATCCCAAGAACTGACCCTTTAATCCCAGGGAGTGATGGCAGAAAGCAGAAAGATATATAAGGCGTATAGTCCAGAAACAAGAAGCATTTGCCTGCTTAAGCTTTTAGGCTTTTGTGCAGTAGTTCAGCTGAGATCCATTTGGATAAGGACTCAGAGGCTTCCAGTCTGAGGAAACAGGATCAGCTGAGGAATTGGCAAGGTGAGGTGACTGTGGCTTGTTCTGATTCTCTGATCTTCCAGCATTCACCCCAATACCTGGCTGGGTTTGTTTTTATTAATAAGACCCTTTAAGATTCATGCTATGTCAAAGAAAGGCTAACACACCATTAACACATTCAGTAATTAAGAGCTATTATTTGGCTTTTTCATAATGATTATTTTAATTGAATATTTAACATCATGTTGACTTTAAAATATATTTTGAAGACCCAAGGCAATCTCTCTCTGGATACTTGCTGGCCACACCCTCAAGGGAGTCAGGTAGGCCATTGTCACTCTCCCTCTGAGTTTCCAATTCTTATCCCCAGCTTGGTTGCCTACCACTTGCTGTGGCCCTGGCTTTCTCTCTTCTCCCGTCCCTGAAGACAAAGCAATTCTTCTCCCAACATTTTCTTTGCTTATTCTATATCTCTCAATCTGAGCCACCAATATCCTAGCCAGTCTTTTCCTGGAACCCAGCTGGCCATGCTAGCCAGGGAATCAGGTAGTTGATCTTCACTTCCCTACCCATTCACCAATTTCTGTTCCCCAGGCTCATCTTCAACCAGTATTGCAGACCACCTGCAGGGGCCTGTCTTGCCTCTCTTTCTCCATTCCCTGCAGACTTCAGAGATACTTGTAGCAGACACAGGTTCTGCTCCCCCACTCCTCTGTGGATTCTAACAGTGCCTCTCCTCTTCGGGCCCATTTCCTTCCCTGAGTAGGTGCTCTCACTACATAGAAAACAATTTCTACAATAGGACCCCAGTGCTCATACCTAGCAGGAATGCAGAAGCACTGCCTACTGAGCAACTCAAAGCCACTACACACTCCTAAGATCCAGAGAGGACAAGAGCAGTGGTATGGACTGAATATACCACCTAAAATACATGAGAACAGATATTAGCACCTACAATTACAATTATCCCAAAGCCTGATGACTAGATGCCAGAATGAAAACAGAATCAATAATGATGAGGAAAATATGTCTCCAGTAGTGCTCGGTAACCCTACTACAGCTGGCCCTAAGAAATGCAGTGTAGCTGTAGTATAAGAAAACTTCAAAATAGCTGTTATGAATATGCTCAAAGACCGTCCATTCTCCTGATGTCAGTCACAATGGGTATCATAAGGAAAATAAATGACAACAAATGCTGTTGAAGAGGTGGGGAAAGATGAACCCATTTTTTTTTATAATGGGAGTGTAAACTATTGGGGTGCCCACTATGGAATTAATACAAAGGTGTCTTAACAAACAAATCACCACCAAACAGAAACCAAACCTGAAAATCAAACTACAATTTGACTCAGCCGTGAGGATTCTCTATCACACTACTTAGACATATGCACAGCCATTTCTACTGTCAGTCTGTTTTAACACAAACACGTAGAATGAGTTTAGATGCATTTCAAGAGATGACACGATGATGATTATGTGGAACATGTGCACACTGGAATTTAACTGTAAAGAAAAATAAATAAGTTAAAAAGTGAAATTATATTTGGGTACCTTTTTAATGTAGTAAATAGGAATACCTCACCATTTTGTTGATAATTTTGAAAGAAATTTATGATTAAATGTTTAAATAATACAGTATTAAGTTTACACTTTCATTTTCAGTAAGGTATCAGTTTTAAGATAAGTAAGTAGCATTCTGTTTAGTTAAAGATATGAAATTATTCTGTGAAAATTTAGGCAGTTGTTGAACTTCATTATAAAATTTCTCCATGTGGCCTAAAGAAGGTAAAGTTTGAGAGGAAAGGAATGAAACAATTTACCAGATCTAACAAAACTGATATTTCATTAGGCATGCTTGATATATCAGCAGGAAATAAAACGGAGGTATTGTTTGTTCTAGGTGAATCCAGAAAGGTGATATATGCTCCTTTGAAAATGAAAGCTCCCCACACAGGAACAAACTTGATACAGTACAGAAACTTCATTAGTCTTGCTATTACTGCTGCAATGGAAATAGCTCATATATAGGTTTCGATAAAAATACTTTATATTTCAAAGCAGGCATGGAATTATGAGTATCCCGATTTAAAGGTCTTAAAATAGTGAATTAAGATAAAATGCAAAGTAGATCATCTTGATTTTGCCATTTCTCTTTATATACTTTATTTAGAAAACTGCCAGTTTTCTGACTTTGACGAAATTATGATAGACTTTAAAATATTCATTGCTTCTCATTTCTTTAGCTGACAGGGGAATAACTAAAGAGTTCTACATCTTCATTTTGGTTAGGCCTTTGCAGAAATGTGCTGCCTAGTCTTATGTCAACTTGATACACAAACTAGAGTTATATCAAAGGAGGGAAATCTAATTGAGAAAATGCTTCCATAATATCTGCCTGTTGTAGCTGGAGAATTTCTCTTCTGCTCCCACCAATCCCCACCCCCACCAGTCCCGGAGCCCACTTATAAAATAAACATACCGAATTTTATATTATTTAAACTGCTCAGCCATTAGCTCAGGCCTACCATTGTCTAGCTCATACTCTTATACTAAGCCCATTTCTGTTAATCTATATGTTGCCATGTGTTCTGTGGCTTTACCTGTTGCCTCTACATGATGCTCCCTGAATGGCAGCTGGTATCCCCTCCCCTCTGCCTTCCTCTCCTTTTTCTCTCTCCTCTCTGTTAGTACCGCCTATACTTCCTGTCTGGCTATTGGCCAATCAGTGTTTTATTTATACAGAGCGATATCCACAGCAGCCTGTAAGGCATTTTCTTAATTAGTGATTGATGTGGGAGGCCCTAGCCCACTGTGGGTGGTGCCATACCTAGGCTGGTAGTCCTGTGTTCTATAAACAAGCAGGCTGAGCAAGTCATGGGAAGCAAACAAGTAAGCAGCATCCCCCCATGACCTCTGCAACAGCTCCTGTCTCCAGGTCCCTGCCCTGTTTGAGTTCCTGTCCTGACTTCTTCAATGATGATTAGTGATATAATTGTAAGCCAAATAAACTTTTTCCTCCCCCGCTTGTTTTTTTTCAGTCATGGCATTTCATCACAGCAATAGAAACCCTAACTCAGCAAGCAATATCATCTAAATACTTTGTTTTAAATGTCATAGTCAACGTAAGTGAATTTTGAAATTTTCATTAATATCAATAACAGTATGTACCAAGGGGCTACTGATATAGATATAATTTTTATGGAGTGCATTTTAGATAAAAATGGAAGTCTTCAAACTTGTCCTTATGTGCTATGCTTGTCATATGTCAGGCAGTTATGCTCTGCATACACTAAAACACATTGGAAAACAGGCAGTATATTAAAAGGTTCTAACTTAGAGAGAGGTCTAAAATATATGTCATCTGAAATATCTAGCAGAAATTTTAAAATACTGTCATAGGCATCAGGCAGAAAAATACAAACTCAAGACAAGGAGAACTGCACTTTGGACAATTTAGACTATATAAAATACAATTAGAGAAAATTGGTAAATCTCCATATTTGTTGGAAGAATCACTGATAAAGCAATGTTAAATGGAAAGAGATGATTATTCTATGATGTATTCATTTGATAAATATTTACTGAGCACCTTTTCCATACTAATTCCTGCACTGAGTAATAAAGAGACAACACACTCACAAACACACATAAATTATGGGGATAATCACACATGCACAAAAAATCTAAAGAATCATTTTTTCATGTGGAATTTGTGTTTTATTGAGAATTAATTTCAAATAATCATTATGTAATAATTAAAATCTTCAGGTTGGGCTGTACAAGATCACATGTAAGAATACTGAAGAAGAGATTATACACTTAAATCAAATTGATTTCATTGGTCCATTTAACACAACAGTCTTTGTACTTACCCAAATACATGTCTTATTGCTGGTATAATGTTTATTACTTCATACATCTTCCTTTTTTAAAACATTTATTTGCTTCACTTAATCATTTTATGTCAAAGTTCCTCAGTAGACTCGAATAGTGTAATTTGTTTTCTATTTCTGTGATAATAGTTATGACTCAAACCAACTTGGGAGCACAGGTTTTATTTGAGCATACATGTCCTGAACAGAGTCTATTATGAAGTGAAGTCAGAGCAGGAACCTGGAGGCAGGAACTAATGCAGGGGCTATGGAAGAATGCTTTGGGTTTGCTCACTGTGGTTTTCTCAGCTTGTTTTTGTATACAGTCCTGGATCACCAACCTAATGTTGGAGTCACTCACATTGGGATCAGACCTCCCATATTAATAAATAATCAAGAAAATTACCCAGAGACTTATCTACAGTCCACTTTGATAGAGCATTTTCACAAGTGAAGTTCCCAAATGAGTCTAGTCTATGTTAATTTGACCGAAAAACTAATCAGCGTGGATAGTATTCATCTAAGTTGCAGACTATACATCGTGTATGTAAAACACAAACACATTGTTGGTGATAAAATTATTACTGGTAATATTGATATGTTTGAATATTATCTTAGAAAATTAATGGAAGTAATTGAAAACTAAAATTGAAATTTAAGAATTTTCTTTATTCCTCTTCAATATGTGTGCTACAGAAATGTGTTATTTTACAGGAGAGAAATAAGGAAATCATAGGTTGAAAATTATATGTTAGCACAGGACTTCTAAAAATGTATATCTTGAAAGCTATGTAATATAATAATAAGGTAATATGAAGTGATATAATATGGAGTTCCAAAGATAAAATGTATAAACATTTCATACAATATAAAATAATTATACTTATAGATTTAGGATTGTAAGTTTAGATAAATCCATACATACATCATGAAAATTATTTACAGTGACTATTTATAACTGCAATTTAGAAATAAATAGCCAGAAGTAACTTAGTTAATTATCTACACGAAAAGCAAAATGTTAGAAAGAAATACCATGAATTATAAAAATAAATAAAATCATGCACCATTGAATTTTTAACAGACATTGAAACAAGTCAGAGAAGATACAAAAAAGACCAGTTGTACATGTTCTGTTAAATATTGAAGGAATTGAAGTTGATATGACCTGTGAATAATAATAATTGTTCTATAAAACTAAAGAAACTTCAAAAATATGAAGTATTTAGCTATTTATATAATACTCCTCTAGAAAAAAATACATATATAGACAGTTCTCAAATTATCAGAGTTTTACTTATTCGTTTTCAACTTAATAGTGCTTTAATGAATATTTAGTAAAAACCACACAACACATTTTGAACTTAGATTTTATGCTCAACAAGGGATATATTGATATGATAATCTCTGGAGAGGCTGGGTAGTATGAGGAAGCCGCAATTGCCTGTCAGCTATGTGATTAGAGATAGGTGCTAATACTATACAAGGTTTAAACTGTTAAGTGTATTAAACAGCTTGAATACATTTAGTATATTTTTGGCTTATAATATTTTGAATGAGTTCATTCACATCTAAGTCAAGGAGTATCACTATACAGTATATACAACCACCAATTTAATAGCACATACATGTTTATTATACTCCATTGCATGTATAAAATGTAAAGTCATAATTCTTGCTTGATAGTTGTGTTTTATTAATAACAATAATATTTAATTACAACAGATTTAATCAAAAGACTTCAAAAATTTTGAAGGAGGTATGTTTTAAATATTTAATTTTAAAAGTTTCTTAAGGTGTTTTTTAAATTTTTTGCATACAAAGTTTAAGAACTATGAGCAAACTACTGAACATCAGACTTTTAAATCAGAAGGATCCTTTTGGCAGGCACTTGATTGATAAATTAGTATCACATAAAATAAAAGCAAAACAATCTGGAAAAGGCAATTCCGTTTTTTACTAAAAAACTGAAAGATCTTTTAACTAGGTCACTGACAAAGATATTCATAGGAACTGAATACGTTTTCAATTATCCAAGTTAACTGAATAATTGATTTGGTATAAGATTTAGAATTATTCCAGGATGAGGTATTTAGATTTAATACTGCTCTACCTTGTATCACCAACTGATTCACCTGCTTGTTCATAAAATGTGTATTGATTATATTCAACCCTCCCTACATTCCTTTCAGATCCTTCCCCATTTCTCTACTTACTCAAATTCACTTTCTTGTTCATTCTCTCTCTCTCTCTCTCTCTCTCTCTCTCTCTCTCTCTCTCTCTCTCTCTCAAATATTGAGTCTGATTTGTATTGTACACCTACTCTTGAGTATGGAATCTTCCCTGGAGTGTGGTTAATATACCAAGAGTCTCACTATTGAAGAAAATTGACTTTCCTTTTCCCAGCAGCAGAAAAACACCACAGTTTTAAACAATTTAAACACTTTTAAAAGCCCCAAATCTCTTTAAAAATGTGTAGTCCCAACTGTTAAATAAAAAAATCGGTTACTTTCTTACTTCAGATTAAAGAACCAAGGCATAGTTACTGTCAAATAAAAATCCAAATTAACTTGTCAACAGCTTAAGGTCAATTTGAGGGACACATTTGTAATCTTCTGGGTTAAAAAACAAAAACAAACAAACAAACAAAACCACATCCATAGCCTATTTCTATAGTTCTGTCATCCACAGTTCAAAGCTTTTTTCATAGGCTCAGGTGGTTTCACTTCAAACATAAAACTGTCTTCGAAGGGCTTTCAATGGCCCTATTGCAAGTATTCTGAGGTCACCATGACAACAGATATTTCATCTTCACCAGTGGCATGTTATTTCCTTTCTTTAATTCTGATCCTGCCACATGGTGGTGGCCTCAGATTCTCCTCACGTCTCCCTTAATATACTTTCTATCATCTCTTAAAAACAAGAACCACATTAGAGACTCTTAAATTTTCCCAAGTGCTTGTGCCAACTGGTGAATCAACTTTGTACTCTAAGGCTACAGCTTATTCAATGCCGATTAGTAATCACACATTCTTAACACAAAATATTATACAAAAGGTCCTTATATTATTTTCATGGCTCTTTAAGTTCATAAACAACATCTTTGTTTTCTGCCTGTCCCTTACCAGCCCATTGAAATTTGAACAGGAAATTAGTAGAAGAGATAACAAAAAGAGTATAAAAGTCATAAGGGATGGAGGACACCAAGGAATCAAGGCTGTCTAGACACAACAGAGCCAGAAAACATATAACCTCATAGAGACTGTGGCAGAATATACAGGGCCTGTGTGGGTCTAATCAGGTGGTGCCTGAGAAGTGAAGGTAGAACTGGACGCATTTCCTCATCCCCAACCCAGTAGCTATCCTCGGTTGATAGTCAGTTGAAAATGAAAAAAAAAAAAAGTTTTCTCCAAGATAGTCTCACTGAGGAAGGAAACAACTCTTAACGGTAGAGTGCACGTCTACAAGTAGATAGCCAAGATAAATCAAACTCAACAGCATCTTTTCAGGTTCTTTTTTCTACCTTCCAGGTCCTTTGGTGTATATTGTGGCTTATGGTTTTGGGTTTTTATGGAATTCCTGAGTGTGTAAATTTATGTGTCTCTGCATCTTTATATGCTTCTTGTGCTTCTTCTTTGATTCTTTTTCTTATTTGGTTGTTTTGCCATATACCAAGCTGTTTGATTTTGATATCAATTCTATCCAGGCAATTCTTGAATTGAATTTCCCTCTTTCAAGGAGACTCTAGGTTGTGATGTGTTGGCAATTGAAACTAACCAGCCCAATGAACATGTGAGGAATCACGTCTTTCAGTCATTGATGACCTACCTGTGGCTAGAAGATATTTCACTCTTGTCTTAGAAAAATTTCACACTGTGGACATCTTATAAAATCATGTGAAACAAATGGTAAAATGAGTTGTTTCTACCCTGCCATATATTAAAAAGCCCTTTCCTGGGAAAAGGCACCTAACCCAAGGTTGATCTTATTGTCTCTATCCTTCCCTACCAAGAGAGTTTTAAATTCAAGGCCATGTTCAGAAAAGTGGTACAAAGAACTCTGCCTCCCGAGTGCTGGGATTAAAGGCGTGTGCCACCACCGATCTTCTCTTAAGAGGTCTGTTTTAAGCTTCTTTGTGAACTCCTTGCACACCTCATAAACAATTTTGCAAGGAAAAGAAAGGCCACAATCTGACAGCCAGATGAAGAGCACTTGTGTCTCTTTAAATTATTCCTATTTCCGGGTTTGTGCACGAGATGACAGTGACAGTTTTATATTTAAAGTCTACTTGTATTGTGTCAGCATGTCCATATGCTTTCTCCAGCTACTTTCATTTGATAATCTTGTAAATGGTAGGAGGGCTTCACTACAGAAGCGAAACAAGCAAGCAAACAAACAACAACAACAAAACAAACCTCCAGTTCTACAAGGAGGAATAATGAATTGAGAGGATTTAAGATAATGGTGCATCCAAGGGAAGCAATGTTATTAAAGGGAGGTAAAATTCAATTTAATATTAGACTAGACTAGAGAAGGTTGAGGCATTGGAATAGTAAAACAATATTTATATCTGTTTCATTTTTCTAGCTATACAAATAATATATATTAAACAATAAATTCAGAGATTCATTAATGTGAATTTTATACTGCTAGAATTAAACTGTTAATATGCATTGTATTTAGTTGGAGTTTTAGATAATAGCAATGAAATTGTCATTCACTTGTTTTGAAGATTGTTCTATCACTCAACCTTAAATCTTAAAAATACATTTTATACTGAGATACATAGTAAAATAAGGTAGACAATATAGATAGCTAGAAAGATAGACACTTAGGTATTGATGTATATTTAGATGAAAGATCTAATAGAAAATAGACAGATAAACATATATATATACATACATACATACATACATATATATACATATATACATATATATGTATGTATGCTGATTCAATAACACACTCTTCCCCTCAAAGGATACAAAAAACAGTTTATTCTGGAGCCAAGTATATCTGACCATGTCTTGGGAATACAGATGTTTGTTGCTCCAAATTACATGTTCCAATGTGATAACAGTAGTAGAATGAAGAAAGTCTCAAAACAAGGTATTTCTCAAATATTTTTTGGAATCATTAAGTACACAGAAATAACTAAGGAGAGAAATCTCATCTATAGGACTCAGATTCTAGCTGATGGCACTCTTGGATTTCGGTTGGTGGAAACTACAGTTTTTTTGTTTTGTTTTGTTTTTTTAAGCAATACATTTTAAAAGGTTTATATGTTAGTTAAAGGAGGTTGAGTCCTACACAGCAGTGGAAAAAGAAATATAGAGTGCTAAAAATAACTCAGGATAAATTGTAATTAGGCTCCAAATCTGCAACATCTCCCCAAGCATTGACATTCTAATCAGCTAGTCATTCCTGCAAAAGGATAATTGAAGGTGCAATTTCTTTCCTGGGGACTTTCAAGATGGATAACTAGATAGAGACAGACAGACTGACAGACAGACAGATATAGATAGATAATAGATAGGTGATAGATGATTGATAGATAGATAGATAGATAGATAGATAGATAGATAGATAGATAGTCCTTTGATTGGCTGAGTAGCCCCTAATCTGGAATCTACAAGTTGGAAATCTATGCATATTGATTGTATAATTCAGGATAAATTACAGGTCTCAATACGAGGGGATCCAGTGGTATAAGTACCAGTATGAAGTGCTTAGAGGGTAAGATAAATTATCCCAGCCATGCAGGAAGACAGGAAGGAAAGAGTAAATTTCTTCTTCTTGGACATTTTTTTTTCTATTCAAAATTCCAGAGGAGAACAGCTACTCACACTGTCAACAGCAATTCACTTCACCCTTGAAATGTCTCTTGATTCAAAAATCTAATCAATTTAAATAGCTCAAATGATAAGACACCTACATTGAGAGATCCTATTTGATCTTGGCATTCAAAGGTGAATCTAGTCGATATAAAAATAAGTATCCCAGATTTGTTCCTTCATGAATATTGAGCTAATGTCAATCAATTATTATTTTAGTTAAAGATTTTTATCAAGATATATAAACATATATCTTTAATTAATAATTAGTCCAACATTCTTTGATATTTCTATACTTTTCAGACTTGCTAAATTGGCTTATTTTTCTGTTAAAAGTTCCCCAATTTTTCTTTTAATCCATATGGTAGTACTCTTAGCTCATTATTTACTCTTTTAGTAGACAAGCCCATTTCACTTGGTCTTCTGTTTAGTAGATCAACTACACGATTACTTTGGTTACTTATTGCTCCCCTTACTTACTGTGTTATTTTTAGTTTCCAATGCTTCTCTGTTCTATCAACTTTTGACTCCTGTTTTGTTTTGATTACACAGTCCTCAAAGTTCTACATCTTTAAATATTTTGTTATTCTAAATTTACAATGTATTTCTAGAAAAATTCAGTTATGAACTATGAAATCTCTGTATCTAAATTATTGCTACTATGCCAGACCCATTCCCAACATCCCACTGACCAGCTAATTCTAGAAATAACCTGGGCACTTCACCCTTGCCAAATCCTATAACAATTTATTTTCTCAGTTTTTCTTTAAGGCCACCGTAACCTCTGTTTTTTTTAAATTAATTATATATACCCAGAGTTATATTTTTTCTTATTAGCAAGAGTTTTATTATACTTTCTGAAAAATATTTTAACAATGTATTTATTATTATTTTTCTTCTTATATTATTGAGTCTGACTTAAAGCAATATTGAACTGTCACTACAAATTCAAATATAATGTTATTCTGCTATGGATATAATTGGCATATTGAGTCTAAGGCACTAGCTTTCACTATTGGATTGGTAAGTGAATGAGTGACTCTGTAGATTTAAAGTTTTATAAATGGATTTGCAACTTGAGTTCATCTTATAAGAGATTTAAACTTGATATCAGAGATGTCTATAAATCATCTAAGATACTGTTTATCTCAGCAGGTTGATTAATCTAATCTATTATAATTTCCATTTAACTCTAGACAAATCTTACAACAAATCTTACAACTGTATGGATTCAGTATATAAAGTTAAGAATTTGTTACACCATCAGAACATTACTAACATCCATGAGAACCATGAAAAATATACAGTTCTTGAGTTCTTCAAGATGATGGCTTGGCATTTTCATTTAAATTGATATTTTAAGTATTTTGTTCTTCCCATTTCCTCCTACACTACTTTCTGAAATAAAAAGGCTTTATCAAATTTTATGAAAATTTCCAGTGATTACATATCTCAAAATGACTCATCTCATTACCTTTCATGTAGCCCTGTAACCATACAAGGCTTTTGTGATGACTTCGATTTGACTAATGAATGATGGTATCATGATGACAAATTCTCCGTTGTATTGTCTCCTTTCTGTTACATGTAGATCTGATTCCGTATAATTTATTTTCAGGCATTATTTTGTATTTCCTAGAAATATTTATGTGCTCTAATTTGTAGTTTTCCATAAATGGAAGTGCTCTTTCCACCTGATACAAATGCTGCTTGATTTTATGTCATTCTCAGGTTCACAAAAATTGTTTATTGTCACTTAATTCATATCTATAGAAAAAAGCATGAGCCCCTCCAAAGTCATTATAATTTTCTTCCTGATCAGAGTCTAAACTGACATTTGAGATTAAATTGAACAGAAGAAAAAATAAACTTAACTTGAGATAAGCATCTGTGAAGTGAGATATTGATAACTCATCTTAAGAAGAAATTGTAAAGTCGAAATGCACCAAATATACCCACTCACCCAGCATCAAATTTTAGCAACACTGCACTTGGTTCACTCTCCTAAACTTGTGAGTAATTCTGAGGTATATGCAGCCTGTAATAGCTACCAGCATTGGAACAATATAACCAACCACTTACCTGTATATAGGGATAGGTATGATTTCTAAATCAAAACCGTAGATTCTCCAGAAGGGCATAACTTTCACATTATAAATTTATAAATCTAATATCTGTAAGTTGAAGATTCTGTGGGAGAATTGGAAAAGTCCATACATCCACTATTAAGAGTTTATAACGCAATAGACTTGATACCTGACAGAGAAATTGTTGATTAATATACCTACTATGAGCTACCTTAAGACAGGAACTCCAAGCATTCATTCTCATTTCTGTAATGGGAATGTTTGTTTCTAAATTTTCAACTCTCCATTACCATAGCTAAGGATAATTATACAAGAAAGAGAAAAGAGTATTTGTAAATGAAAATAGAATATAGCAAAACAGAACAGCCCTTGTCAGAAGATGTGGATGAGGATGCAAAATGTCTAAGAATCTTCTCCCTAACATAGAACGTCAGTAAGTTTTGTTGTATTTGGGGGGAATTTATACAAGTATACAATATATTTTGCCACAGTCCATTCCCCAGTCTATCCCCTAGTCCCCATGACTTTTCCATTACAACTTTAAGTTGTTGTTTTTTTCCTCTTTCTCTTCTGAACCAATGTTTTCATTTAGTGCTGCCTGCGTGTGCGTGAATGTATGGTCCTCTCTAGGAGCATCGGTAAACTTTCAAAGGTCACATCCCCAAAGAAAACCTAAGGTGCATCCCTTGGCAGCCATTAATTAGGAATATCTTCTCAGCTAAGATAGAACCATGTAAGTCACTCTTTCATCCTTGATGGGGATTCTGGTGGCTTGATCACGTGCCATTCAGGTCCATGTAGTCTTTTCAGGTCCAACAAATTAAGTTGTCTGAATAGTTGAAACCAAAATTATTAATAAATAATTATCATAGGATAGAAACAAAAGTAAGAAGGAATATAAAAGTGATAAATATTATAAAAAGGGGTAAGGTGTAGTGATATTTTATCTGTGTACCCCAATAAAGCTTATCTGAGGATCAAAGGCGAAAGTCAGCCACTATAGTAAACATAGAAGTCAGGCAATGGTAGAACACAACTTTATTCCTAGCATTCAGGAGGCAGAGATCCACTGGGATCTTTGCGAGTTCAAGGCCACACTGGGAACAGAGCCAGGCATGGTGGCACATGCCTTTATTTACGGTACCAGTTAACCATAAAGGTCTGCAGATCTGTACAGACAAACAGGAAGTGACAGAGCTGGGCAGAAAGAGGAAGTGATGTACCTGGGCAGAGAGAGGACGTGAGATGGCAGGGAAAGAAGGGCATATAGGCCTGGGTATATAGGAAGTAGTTCTCTCTGGAGGCTGAGGAGTCGGTAAGGTGAGGCTGGCTGTGGCTTGTCCTATTTCTCTGATCTCTCAGTTTTAACCCCAATAGGTGGCTCCGGGTTTTTTATTAATAAACCCATTTGGCAATTTGTCTTATAGTGGGGGGTTTGTGTGTAATGGTTATATATTTACTTTTTTATATATAATAAATGTAAGTTGTAAATCTTGGGAGTAATTTGGGATTCTGAAATCATGTTGCAGACAAAATAACTTTGGTGCAGAAAATGATACTATAAAGGCAATTGATACTTATTTGTGTCATAATCCCCATAGTAATTGAAGACATTTAAAGAAAATAAAACATTGTGCCACATATAATGAAGAAATAGTTGCTTACAGGTCTTTAATGCTAACTGTGCAGTCTTTCTTTAGAGATGCATGACTCTGGCTTGATTATAATCTATGAAAATATTTGATTAGGGCTAGGCTTGATTATCACAATCCTTAATAAATTTTTATGTATTTCTCTAATGTGCATGCATACAACTTTTTTCTTCAGCAAATTATTTTATTTATTTTCTTAGCACAAGCTCATTTATAATGTATTGCTTTTTAAGTGAAAAAAAAGATAATGAATATGATATTTTCTCTAGACAGAAAATACAATCTATGAATGAATTTAGGTCATAGCTAAACTAAATTGCAATTTTTTTTTGTTTTTTCGAGACAAGGTTTCTCTGTGTAGCTTTGCACCTTTCCTGGAACTCACTTGGTAGCCCAGGCTGTCCTTGAACTCACAGAGATCCATCTGCCTCTGCCTCCCAAGTGCTGGGATTAAAGGCGTGCGCCACCACCGCCCGGCTGCAATATTTTTAATGTGTCACTTTTCTCGAATATTTAGGAAGCCAATTTAATTGCATATTGTTTATTTTATTTTATTTTATTTTATTTTGCAAAATAAAGATTTTTTTTTAACCAGGTGATTTAAAGAGTGACTTTTGGATTTATAAGCTTCATGTTGCTGGTTGTGATATTTCCAAGTATGATTCTTCACATAATACACAAATACAGTGTCATGGTTAAGATAATGTGACATCATTAGATAAATAAAAAGAATCAACACATTATTGTTCTGAAAATGAAATATTAGAGAGAAAAGAACTCTGAGAAACTGGTAACATTGAGGTATGGGTGTCCTTTTAACCTATGTGTTGAAATATTAAACTTTAAGGTCATGGTAGGAGGTAGTTCCTTTGATATTAGATTATAAAGACATAGCCCTCACCAACAGTATTTGTGTGTGCCCTTGGATAAAAGGGCAAGGAATAGACACTAACAGAAAGTGATTTCCAAAAACTGGAAATTAATTCCTTGTTAAACAAACACTAAAACTTCCTTCACTTTTGAATTTGCAGATTTCTGAATAGTGAGAAAAAAATCATTTTCTAATTCAGCTAACCCTATGGAACTTAGTTATAGTAGCTGAACACTTATGAATGTGTTTGTTTTGCCATACGACACTGCAAATGAAAGTAGAAAATGTGTATCCTGGAGTGCACAGTCAAATGTTTGATTCTTCTCTGTGGAAGCATAATGTAAATAATGTAACTTCAGAAGGAAACAATATGATCTCAAGTTCACCATAAGACAGAAACAGGACCTCAGCTGATTCTGTAAAGATTGTTCAGTTTAGGAAAATGACATTTAAAAGTGGAAATGAGCTATAAAATGTCCTTCGGGAAGAAGCAGTTGACACGGCATCTGGTTGGTTCCCATACATAATCAATATGGAAGCAATCAGATCATGGATTGAGGGGTGGCTCCATCTGCTCTGCAAGAAGATCGCATTCATAAAGTAAATGGTTTGCAGTTTTATTAGGAGAGTCACACATCTGATTATTTTATTACTGGTCTTTTGGAAAGTGAAAACTATAAATCATCAACAATATGATGATTCAGCCTTGGTTATTTCTTAAAACAAAAAACTTGAGAAATACAGAATATATTATCTCACATTATCATACAAAAATGGCAATATGTTATGTGTTTGTCCATTACCAGTGTTTTCCATATAATCTACTAATACTGTCTCTTAAAACCAGAGCACCCCAAGGATTAATTTCTCATTATCAACTTTTAACTTAAACATGTAACTCTATTAGTAAATGTTGATCTTATTTATTATTGCATGAGAAGTCTTTCTACTGCTGTAGTAAAGTTTCTTCTCAAGAAATTATTGTATTTGTTTGTGTGATATGTGAGTGCTTAATAAACTTGTGTGCACATACCTCTGGATGCCTGAAGATGGTGTCAGATACCCTGGAGCTCATTATAAATTGCCTGGAGTGGGTTCTGGGAACTAAATATTGAACAAACAGTAACTGCTCTTTACTCTTGAGGTATCTCTCCAGGGTTCAAATTATTCTCTTTAAAAAAAATGTGCAACTCCCACATTGTACAATTACAAACCAGCAATTATATTTTAACTGATGTATTTCATGATTATTTAGTAAACCTTGCCCTTTCCAATTCATTTATTAACTTCTGTTTCTCTATTATTAGTATTTTATGTGGTTTACAGTATTGTAAATAAATAAGTTTATTTGGTAGTTTATAGTATGGCGAAGTAAGGGAATAAATAGTAAGTAGCAGTTAGATAGATAGGTAGATAGATAGATAGATAGATGATAGATAGATAGATAGATAGATAGATAGATAGATAGATAGATGGATGGATGGATGGATGGATAGATAGATAGATAGATAGATAGATAGATAGATAGATAGAAAACGCATCAAATAAAGTGGTGAAATCATCCAACAGAAATGCATTAGGAATTCTCTGCTGAGACAATCAGATACTAGAGAGGATGTGTACAAAACAGAGTGTCGTTAATCCAGTGAACTTCCATTATAAGAACAAAGAACTCTTGATAAAGATAACACCATCCAATCAGACACTTAGAACATTCAATAGAAATGAAATGTGGAGCCAGGCGGTAGTGGTGCACGCCTTTAATCCCAGCACTCTGGAGGCAGAGGCAGGTGGATCTCTGAGTTCAAGGCCAGCCTGGTCTCCAAAGCAAGTTCCAGGAAAGGCGCAAAGCTACACAGAGAAACCCTGTCTTGAAAAACCAAAAAAGAGAGAGAGAGAGAGAGAGAGAGAGAGAGAGAGAGAGAGAGAGAGAGAGAGAGAAAAGAAAGAAATGAAATGAAATGTGGAAACTGAGGCTGAAAGCTGAGTTCACAGCTGAGCTTAATTTCCATGAATGTGCTTTCCATGGATGAATTCCCCAGTTGGTATCTGTGAGATGTTGTGTCTAATTTAAGGATGCTAGATCTATATCTATCTATCTATCTATCTATCTATCTATCTATCTATCTACCTATCCATCAATATCAATCTACAACTACTCACCTGTTTTTTTTTTTTTAACTTTGGCCAACCATATACTTTATAAACTTACTCAGTCAAAATTGAAAGTAAGGTCATTGTAGACAATTCTCCAGACCATATGGAGCATAAATAATGAAGTTGGAAGGATCTATAAGATGCATTTCTGATTTGAAGGTGAACATCTTATGGGAAATGAAAGTAGTTATATGTGTTGATGATAGGACCAATAATGAAAGCAATGATAATGGTATCACTCTGCTGATGTTCTGTCCAGGAACCTTTGTGTTGATCAGAGACTTCAAGTGACTGTTTTACTAGTCTTGCCTCATTTGTTGTCTGATAGTATATTTGATTGGATGCCCTATTATCTTTCTTATATTTATTAATGCATTCTTTTTTTCTTACTCTTCAATTCAACTTTTAAATTCATTAATTGAAACTAAATGCTCAACTCTCATGGATCATCTTGGTAGAAAACAGTACACAATGTTTCCACTCCCCTGTTTATGCAGGATCAATTTTGATCTTTCTGCAAGGTTCATCTCATCCAGGTTCTCTATATAAAATAACAGCCCTGATTGCTGAATCATGCCAGAGTTTATTTTTATCATTTTATGTCACTTATATCATGACACCACAGACAACAAGTGTCGGGGTTTGTATTAAACAATAACAGCAAATGTTATTCTAAATGTTTGTCAAGGACAAGACAATATGCTGAATACTCTTAATTTCAATCAAGGATATATTATTTCAACTTCATTTTGTAAATAAGAAAAATCAAAGCTTAAAATCAACTTGACTAGGGCCAAGGATAAAGCCACGGGTTAAATCTAAAATGTGTTAGAACATGGTAACCAATGACGCCTTGCCAAAGAAAATAGTAAATAATTCCTCTTCTATTTTTCAATATTAATAACATTTTTTCATTGTCATGTACTCATCTTAAGACAGGATTTCCCATGCTGTTTATATCCTAAAAGTAATAAAAAGTCTTAAAAATATTTTTATGTCAGAATTTACCTCAACTTATTTATAGGGTATCTGTAGACAAGTTTCTAAACAGTCTTATTAAATAAGAAACACAGAGCCAAATGCAGAGGTAATAGCCGAAGAGATCAGAGCAATAGCCACGACTAGCCTTAGCTTACCACCAGCAGTAGTTTCCATAGAGAGAGCTTCTTCCTGTGTAACCTGTGTTTTTATTAATTCCTATTTTGTCTTTTCATTGGTTCTAAGACCAGCCACATGACTTTCTCTTCACTGCCTGTCTATACCGACCTCCAGATCTCTATGATTTGTATTGGGATTAAAGGCTCATGTTACCATGCTCAGCTGTGTCCTTGACCACACAGAGATTCTGCCTGCCATGTGATCAGATTAAGGGTGTGGGCTACCACCGCCTGACTTCTGTTTATGACTATTTGACCTCTGATCTCCAGGCAACTTTATTAACATACAAATGAAATATCACATTTCAGCACAAATAAAGTATCATCACATTTCTCCTTTTTATTCTAATAAAAAGAAAAAATGTTATAACTGATATAAGAAAAACTATATACAATAAGTACAATAACTACATACAATATAAACAAGCAATAAATACCTCAACAATGTCTAGTCCATTTAGATTTGACAAACTCAGAGAAAATATTCCATTATCTATCCTATTTTGGTAAGTCCAAAATGTACCTGATTCACTTTTTATCCTAACTTGTATTACTAACAGAGAACTATCTTATAATGTCTTTCAAATTTATACACTTACACCTCTTTAGTGAGTTTCTTTTCTGAAATTCTTAACAAGGAAAACTATAACCATCTCATCTTCAACTCCCTCAGAGACCCAAGAAAGAAATATTACCTAGTAAAACAGGAAGTGCAAGCAAGTGGCTTCTAAAAAAATGTGAGTTGACAGAAACAGCCAGCTCCCTCCTGGACAGTCTCCTGAGGTTTCTCTGTAATGTTGGCACATCATCTTTTAGTGTATCTCACAGACTCATTTGTGAAGTAGGATGTACACCAGGCCTTCAGTTTTACCTCACATTTGGTGAGAGTAGTCCATGTACCAAATAAACCTGAATTCCACTAGCATCCTGTCATGATTCAGAATTTTAAATTTTGGAAAGTGTTGATGTTTTTGGAATTCATCTGCTCATTCTTCTTGGCTTGTGGGTGGCTTCATCTCTTTTATTAAATGTCAGTCTACTATTGAGAGGTTAGACTCCATTAGCCTAGTTACTCTTTCAAGAATAGCTGTTTCAGCTACTGTTCCACTACACATCTTAAGCCATAGGACCACTGCCTGTTCACCTGCCTTCGAAGGGAGGGGCACTATATCTTTTGCGGATTGCAAAGGTCATTTCAGCAATGGTGTCATATTGTCCTGGCCTCAAAGGATACCTGTTGCTAAAGCCACAACTGCATGTGTCTTGGCAAGAATCGATAGTCTTTTGTTTTATGTTCTGTCTGTCCATTTTGTCCTATTTGTCAGCAGTTGATGTGAGGACACTTTGTTGTCCAGTGGCTAGCTTTTGCCACAATGAAAGTTAACTCCATATGCAGTTTCTTCAATGCCCATATCTTCTCTGAAGTAGATTGGTGTTGCCAGGAACTGACATGTCTCATAGTCATAAAAAAAATTCTAAGTTATTAAAACATTTTAAATTTAGAGATAGATATATTGTGATTACTATTTCAATAATTCTTTAAAGATAGCCTCAGTATTGATCTAATTGCCTAGGATTTCATGTGGTAGCTAGTTAAACAAATGAATAGATATGGGCACAACCTAAAGTATTTTTATATGTATATAACCAGGGTACTCATGTGTACAGTTATATAAACTATAACTTTATTGTGTTGGTTAGTGTTTTTATCATCAGAAACAAGCTAGAGCCATCTGGAAAGAAGGAAACTCAATTAAGAAGATGTCTCTGTTGTTGTTTGTTTTTGCTCTTTTTTTGGGGGGGGCCACCACCCAGCTCCCAAATAAATCACATATTGTAGATGTAACCAACTGCCTTATTAAATAAGAGACACAGAGCCAATGTAAAGATGAAAGCCAAAGAGGTCAGAGCTAAGAGTCTTACCCGCTTTCCGCCAGCTAGCCTCTCCTGCCAAGAGACCTCTCCGAAAGGGACTACTTCCTGTGCGTTTGACTTTAAATAAGAGTTCTGTTCTGCCTTCTCATTGGTTGTAAACCCAACTACGTGACTGCCTCGTCACTGCCTCTCTGTACAGACCTCCAAGTCTTCTATGGTTGGTATTGAGATTAAGGGCGTGTGTCTCCAATGCTGGCTGTATCCTTGAACACACAGAGATCTACCTAGTTTAGCCTGCCGAGTGCTGGGATTAAAGGCGTGCACCCACCACCGCCCTGGCTTTCGCTATGGCTTGCTAATAGCTCTGACCCCTAGGCAACTTTATTTATTAACATACAAATAAAATCACATTTCAGTACAAATAGAATACCACTATAACATATAGAGGCTTATTCTTAATTATGAATGCCTGGCCTTAGCTTGGCTTAGTTTCTTCTCAGCTTTTCTTAAATTATCCAGTCTATCTTTTGCATCTGGGCTTTCCCTTTTCTTTTCCCATACACCTTTGCTTGTTTTTTACTCTGTGGCTGGCTATGTGGCTGAGTAGCTGGCCCCTGATGTCCTCCTCCTCTGGCTCCTAGACCTCTCCTCCTGGATTTCTCCTTCTATTTATCCTCTCTGGCTCCCAACCCTACCTATTTATTTCTCCTGCCTCACTATTGACCATTCAGTTCTTTATTAGACCATCAGGTGTTTTAGACAAGCACAGTAACCCAGCTTCAGAGTTAAACAAATGCAACATAAACAAAAGTAACACACCTTAAAATAATATTCTACATCATGTTTCCACTGGATTGACCCATGGGAAAATCTGTGGGTGATTTTCTCGATTAAAAATTGATAGGAAAGGACCTAGGCCACTGTAGGTAGTGACATTTCTTGTCAGGTGGTTCTGAATTATATAAAAAAGGCAGCCTGAGCAAGCCACAAGAAGGAAGTCAGGAACACTTTTCCTCCAAGGCCTCTGTTTCAGTTCCTGCCTCCAGATATTTGCTTGAGTTCCTGTCTTCATTTCATTTTATCTCTGTTTTGGAGTGTGATCTGAGAGTTGTAAGATGGAAAAACACTCTCTTGGTGTGATCTGAGAGTTGTAAGATGGAAAAACACTCTCCTGCCCAAGTTGTTTTAGGTCAGTGTTTTATCACAGCAAAAAAGTAAAATCACAAACACACTCAAACAAATACACATACACACACAGCAAGAGAGAGAGAGAGAAAGAAAAAGAGAGATAGAATCTACATATAATGGTATGAATAAATACAGTTCTGTACATATACCCATATAGATAATGTAAGAATATTATATGTATATTTACTGATATCTATATATCTATATGTATATGAGTAAAAAAGAATAATTTCCTCATATGAAAAAACTGATTATGTATCCTTTCTTTTCATTCCATTAAAAATACATACATAATTTATAAACGTTTTAAGGAGTTGAGAAAAATGATCAAAGATTTGCTTTATGAAAATGGTGGATTTATGGAAAATAGTTTACAGTGAACTTAGCAATATTTAGAGTTTGGAGTTTGTAATACCTAACTGAAAAGGAAATGTAATCATTTCCTTTACCAGGAAGGACAAGAAATTTATGTGACTCAGAAAGAAATAAAGGGTCAAATTTGAAAGGTGCTGAAGAGAAAATGTTGGCATAATCTTCTTATGTTGTATGACTGAAAGAAATTCTAAGCATTAAATTGATCAGAGTTTGTTGAGAAGGAGTATAACAAGAATTAGACATTATTCAGAACACAGAGATTATCAGAGAACTCTGCCCAACAGTTTGGGCATGCATATTTACTGACTAAATAAAGCAAGGGAATGTAGACACAGCTAGATTAGCTGCAGATAGATATTGGCCTAAATTTGAAAAGCTTAATAATATATACAAGACAGAGACCTGGATTTATCAGTTTGCTGTAGGCAACTGGCAGGTGCTTCGCTGATAATTAATTGAACGTCAGATAGTCTCTCACAACTTACAGGTTAATTTACAGTATGTATTTATACTAAGTTTAGTTCAGTTCATTATCCTGTTATCAAAATGAGGCATCCTTGGAAAAACTTTGATAATACTTTCAAAATGTCAGTCAACCATGGAAAAAGTTAAAAGTCATAGAAATGTCATTCGGGAAAGAGAATCATGACTGATGTGAGCCTAAGAGTGGAAAAGGAGAATGCATAGAACACTTAAAAGAGAGAGGAGTGAGCCTCTACCAATATATTGATACCCAATGGCCATCAGGTTCATCATGCTGAATCAATGGTCTCTAGCTGCAACATCGCAAGATGTTTATAATAAAGGAAGTTAAGGATGCCTAAATGAATGAATGCAGATGCCCAATAAGAACAAAAAAAGTCTACATGAGCCCAAGATCTGGAAGGTGTTCTGTTACTGAGTTATAAACCTGAACAGATGGAAAGGCCTCTTTGTCTGGGGTGATGGAGAATAATTAGATATGTGTCACCTTTCCAGAAGTAATATTTAAAGAGTCATTGGGGAAAACAAGAGGATCATCTAAGAATAATTTTTCATATCTGACTGATACACTAAGGTTTTGTGTTAACATCACATGATCTTAGGGGTAATTACTTTATCTACAGTGAGTCTAATTTTAGTTCTATTAAGATAATGTCATTTAAATTTCAGTATGATAAAAGCTCATGTGTGTGCTCTTATTATTGCTCTTATATTGCTGTTATAACTTCACCTATCCAGATAATTCTAGCTCAGATGAGTGCCTCAAGCATTGCCATGGATATTTCTATCTCCAAATAAACATGCATCAAAGGAAGAGTTCACCAGTTTTACATACTTTCCTCTTGTGGTCACAGTTGACTGTGAAAACATCAAGCGCCAAC
The DNA here is from genome assembly GCA_902168415.1 of Peromyscus melanophrys. Lineage (NCBI taxonomy): Eukaryota > Metazoa > Chordata > Mammalia > Rodentia > Cricetidae > Peromyscus > Peromyscus melanophrys. The sequence continues at coordinate 20,180 of CABHPR010140930.1, read as the reverse complement.
TTCATGACCCCATTCGAGAAAGCTGTTAGTGAAATGTTCCTATTCTTTTTAGTGATGGCATTACCAAGCAGTGTGACACATTTCTTTAAACTGCATTTCTTACTGGAAACTCTTTCTCTAAAAGCATTATATTTCCCTCTATTTCAATCATTTAAATACATAGTTCCAAGAAAGACCTGTTCAGTTACTTAAAGATATAATTCAGAAACAATAACTCCAGTTGTAACTTATATGTATCTTTATGTCTCTAGGTCAGTAAAGAGCAAAATGGCTGAAGGATCTCAGAATTAACAGCCACAGGAATTGTCTGAGTAGTAATTGAAAGTATGGAAGTAGTTCACAAGGGGTCAAAATAGGAATTGCATGAATTGAGATTAATGTATAGAATAGCTCTCAACCTTAAAAATTTAATTAGACCAGAAAGTGTAAAGACTGAGTGAGATGGGAGAGATTAGGTTAAAAAACAGTAAAATGTCCTATGTGTGATTAGCTCTGAAAGATCACATGTGAAGAGGAAATTGTTATTACCAGGACAGTAGAATACTGTCAAATCAAAAAGCAGGGGGTTTGGGGATCATTGTTGATAAACATTGTCACATAAAACACTTAATTTGAAGAAAGTAAATGTATTTTTAAAACACAATATTGTTTATTAATTCATAAATTATGAAAAATATTATCCACAGCACAATGCAATTTTGCTTGTAATTCCATAACCACAGTTATTAGGGAGGCTGAGACAGAGACAGAAGCACTTGAGCACAGGAATTTAAGACAAGTCTGGGACATACAACACACTCAGACATATACAGAGACACAGAATCACACACACACACACACACACACACACACACACACACACACACACAC
>CABHPR010140930.1:0-19300 GCA_902168415.1 Peromyscus melanophrys | reverse complement strand
ACACACACACACACACACACACACACACACACACACACACACACACATATACACCACAGAGGGAGCAGAAGGGAGAGAGAGACTCTTCTCCCTCTAAAACTTCATATACACACTTCCTTGTTCTTTTTCAAATTTATGGCAACTTTTTTCATTAAGTCTTGTTATATATATATATATATATATATATATATATATATATATATATACACATACACATACATACAGGCAGATATATGTATGTTCCCAGATGCAGAAGTACAATCTGAAAACATACATACATTTAACATTTTACAGAATACATGCATCTTTTTTTAATCGATATTGACCCAAAGCTCTAAAAAAAAAAGCAAGTAAAATAATGTGAGACATGGGGGAACAATGGCATGTGTTTTAAAAGTACACGAAACTGTCTTAGGGTGCAAAACTCTAACAGCATTATTTATCACCTAATAAAATTGGGAAATAAACCAGAGCCCTCATTAGAAGCAGAGAAGCCATTGAATACAATTCAGACTTTTTTTGAGTAAAATATGTAGCAAAATCAGAAAAGAAGTTTTCTTAACCTAATAAAGAAAATCCAGAAAAATGTAACAGCATTTCTACTATTCAATGGATTCACATTAATTGCTTTTCTTGTGGAAATTGATATGCTACACAAGGCTTTTTTGGATCTTGACTTTTACAGCTATCTATTTGCTAGACACTGGGTGATATAGGCAAAGCTAATACATTTTAAAAGAAAACACTAGAAATATAGAAACAAGCCAGGCTGTGGTGGCGCATGCCTTCAATCCCAGCACTTGGGAGGCAGAGGCAGGTGGATCTCTGTGAGTTCAAGGCTGGCCTGGTCTACAAAGCAAGTTCCAGGACAGGCTCCAAAGCTACATGGAGAAACCCTGTCCCCACCCCCCCAAAAAAAAGAAAGAAAGAAAGAAAAACAAACAAACAAACAAAATATAGAAACAAATGCTCCCATTTTGAGCAGAAACAAGCAACTCTTAACAGGACTTGATTGATAGATGTACATTGCATTTAAAGGAATCCAAGTGACATTTGAGTTTATAAATAATAAATATGTTATAAGTTCACATTTGTATTAAATTGTTTTAAAATACCAAATGTTAGAAAGTATTATAATACTAATAATATTCAACACTTAGGAAATAGGCTAATTAAATTATAAAATATTGATGTAAAAATTTGTAAACTATTATTGAGAGAAATACTAAACACAATACAAAAACTGAAACATTATATTTGTCAACTTTGAATAAAAATAGATAAAACTATACTTTCAACTTATATATGGTTTCATAATAATTCCAATAAATACTGTTGCTTCAAAATTTACCAAACAAAAAGGAATTTACAGTATAAAACAGGAATGGAATTGAAAACAAAAAAAAATTGTATATTCTGTGAGACTTGCTTTTTTAGTGTATTTATTTTCTACTGATAGATGTATTCATGTATTCAAAATAATTAATCATTTTATACTTGCAGTAATTTGCATTATTTAAAGTAATCTAAATTTATTTATATATAATCAAATCTGTTATAGAAGTGTATTAATTAGGTATGCAAATATACAATATTTCATAGCACATAGTACAATACATTTACATGTACATGCTATTAATTTATGAAACATTAAACAAATTATTAAATCTAGATTGGTTTGAGAATATTAATGTATCTACATCAGTTAGATAAAACTTTGTGAGTAAATAATAGGTTTAAAGAAACTCAAACACATCCACCCATACATACAAACATACAAATACCTACAAGATAAAGCTCAAATCAGAACAAATTATATGACTTTATATAAAGCAGAGATCAAACATTAGCTGCCACATTCTCATTGTGAGATATTTAATAAATCAGTTAGATTTTCTGAGATGGGCTACCCTTATTAGAATGATAGTAATAATGCTATGGATGCATGAAGCATTTCAGAGTGCAAATTTTCAAGTGTTATAGAAAACACTTGAAAACCTCCACAAAAAGTTAAACTAGGACTACTATATGATCTGCTAACTTTTCTCATTTGTGCATACCCAAATGCATACCCAGGGAAACAAAATAATGTATCTCCTTTTTTTTTTTTTTTTTTTTTTTTTTTTGGCTGTGTTACCTCCAAGGCCATTGAAGAATTATACATAACTGTTAAAGATAAGTGTCCTAGTTGCTTGTTTTTTTGAAACTTAACACAAGCTAGAGAAGAGGACCTCAACTGAGGAAATATTTTCATCCAGATCTTTTCTAGGCAAGTCTGTAGGACTTGCTACCACTGTGCAGGTGGTCCTGAATTGTAGAAGAATACATGCTGAGAAAGCCATGGAGTGTAAGCCAGAAAGTAAAATTCCTCCAAAGCATCTGCTTCAGTTCCTACCTCCAGGTTCCTGCCTTGAGTTCCTGTCCTGTCCTCTTTCAGTGATTATGACCCAAAAAGTGGGAGTTGAAATAAAATCTTCCATTTATTGCACCTTTGTGTATATATTGACATTTTGATAAATGTCCTGGTTAATAAGTGTTACAGGTGATTATAGCTATTTAATTACTTTTCCCCTTGGTCAGCTTGCATAGTGCTTTCTGGAACCATGGAAGATAGACCTTAGGAAGGAGGCTTTCAGGTCAGATCCTGCTCAAATAGTCAGAGCCTGTGTCCTATGTTTGTAGTATCTTTAGAAATAAGGCCCTACCTTCAACCATTGAACTATAACCAAGGGATACATCAATAGTCTATATTATTTGGGCATTACTTGGACAGCCCTGACCAATTCTTAAAAGGAGGATTTATCAGGTCTTGTTCTGGAGGTTTTGCTAACCTGTGGTTCCTGAGGAATCACTGCCAGTACACATGGCTTAACATTATTTAAGGATTTTTCTTTTCAAAATGGAAGAAATATCATGTTTATTTCTTGCAGAAGCTGAAGATACCATACTGTTAGATGCTCTGTGTGTACTTTCAGGTAAATCAAGAGTAATATGATTCCTTGAGACTTGACATTGTCCCTGTTCCTCCCCTTCTTTCTGCACTGACCTTCCTCCTTCCCCTTGGAGCTTCCTCCCGAAGATGCTTTTTCACACTTCATATCACCAATATCCTGCTGTTTCCCTCCTCACCTACATTTCTTTTATACTTTATGGTTTCTGTGGTAACTCCATGTCATATACTCATTTTGAGGATTTGAAGTTAGGATCTCTAAAATATGTGACATGTTTATCTGGGTCTGGGCTACCTCACTCAAAACAGTCTATTACAAGTCTGTCTGTTTGTCTTCCAATTTCATTTTGTTACAGTAGGATATTTTTCCATGGTACTACATTGTCATATACATTTATTTGTTGAAGTTCATTCAGGTTATCTCCATTTCCTGGCTATTGTGAATAGTTGTACCAATTTGTACATCCACCAACAGTGAATGGGACTGGCTGATAACTGAGCGTGTACGTGAGATTGACTCTGAACTTCTGATATTCCTATCTCTATTTCTTGTGTGCTGGAACTACAGGTATGAACGGTTATGATCAGTTGTGAAATTCTGGGGACCAAATGAGTTCCTGTTTAATATCAGACAAGTACTCTATCAATTGAGCTGCATCTCCAGGAACTTAAGAAAGGAGGTTTATGTGGTATGATTGAACATATGGTATATGCCCAAGATTGGTACTGCTGGGTCTTGAGGTAGATTGATTCCTAATTTTCTGAGAAAACACCATATTGATTTCCAAAGTTACTGTACAAATTTGCACTCCCACCAGGAGTGAAGGAGTGTTTCCCTTACTCCACATCCTCTCCAACAGAAGCTGTCACCAGTGTTTTTGATCTTAGCCATTCTGACAGGTATAAGATGGTATCAGAGTCATTTTGACTTGAATTTTAATTTGCATTTCCCAAATGACTAAAGATGTTGAACAATTTTTTAAGTGTATTAAGGCCATTTGAGATTCTTCTGCTGAGGAGGCCTGCTCTTTTCTGAATGGAAATGGAAGAAAATGGACAGGGAGGAGGTTAGATGGGAGTGGGGGGGGGGGAGGGAATGGGAGGAGAGGAGGAAGGGGAAACTGAGGTTGATAGGTTGCGCAAGTGAAAAAAATATTAATTAAATAAGAAATATAAGATTAAATTTTTTTAAAAAATTAAAAAATGAAGACAGGTTTTTAAGTGAAAAAGGAAATAATTGCATAATGTATGGTTTAGAGTAAAGGGAGATTTTTTTCCAAGATGAAAGAGAGGACTTTTTTTTTTTTCCAGTGAGCTGAAGATAAAAAAGATAATTCTCATCAATGGTGAAAGAGTGTTTGAATAATCTAACAGCATGCCTGAAAGAGAACAAAAAAGATGAAATCACACCCAAAAGGGACAGATCCAAGAAATAATCAAAGGTCTGAAAATAAATAAAATAGAACCAAAAATAATTTTTAAAAATTCAAGAAAACAAAGATTTGGTTCTTTGAGAATGCCAGTAAAATTGACAAACACACAAATTAAATAAGAGGCAGAGAGAGAATATACAAATTAACTAAATTAGAAATGATAAGGGGGAGGCATAATAACAGATTCTGTGGAAATACAGAGACTCATAAGAACATACTTAAAAAAAAACAAAACTGTACACCACCAAGTAGGAAAATCTAAAGAAATGGGCAATTTTTTTTTCAATAAATACCACTTGCCAAGGTTAAATCAAAATTAGCTGAGCAATTGAAACAGACCTACAGCCTTTAGTGAAATAGAAGTAGTAATAAAAGTCTCACAAATATAACAAATATGCCTAGCACCAGAGAGTTTTAACAAAGATTTTTACAAGATTTTCTTTTCTATTTTTATTTATTTAAACATTTTTTTTCCATTTTACATACCATCCACAGTTGGCTCTCCCATCCCCTCCTCTCATTCCCCCATCCCCCATCCCCTATCTACTCTTCCAAAAATGGTAAGACCTCCTATGGGGAGTCAAAAAAGCATGGTACATTCAGTAGAGGTAAGACCAAGCCCCTTCCAGCTGCATCAAGGCTAGCAAGGCGTCCTACCATAGGGAATAGGCTCCAAAAAGGCAGCTCATGCACCAGGGATAGATTCTGATCACACTGCCAGGGGCTCCTCAAGTAGACCAAGCTACACAACTTTCTCCCTCAGGAGTTAGACTAGAGTTCCTGAGTTCCCACAGCTTGGCCCAGTCATCTCTGTAGTTTCCCCATCATGATCATGACCCCCCCCCCCACTTGCTCATATAATCCCTCCTCCCTCTCTTTGACTGGACTCCCATAGCTCAGCCTGGTGCTTGGCTTTGGATCTCTGCATCTGCTTCCATCAGTTACTGGATGAAGGTTCTATGATGACAGTTAGGGTATTCAGGAATCTGATTACAGAGGAAGGCCAGTTCAGGCACACTTTTCACTATTGCTAGTAGTCTTGGTTGGGGTCATCCTTGTGTGTTCCTGGGAATTTCCCGAGCACCAGGTTTCTCTCTAACCTCATAATGGCTCCCTCTATCAAATTATCTCTCATTATTCTCCCATTTGGTTCCACTCCCACCTCAACAATCACATTCCCTCATTTCCTCTGCCATGTGGGATTAGTGAAGATCTTTTCCCATTCTATAGGCTGTTGTTTCACCGTATTTACCATGTCCTTTCTCTTAGAGTTTTTCAGTTTTAGGAGGTCTCATTTATTAATTGTTGTTCTCAGTGTCTGTGCTATTGGTGTTACATTTAGGAAGTAGTCTCATATGCCTATGTGTTCAAGGTGACTTCCCACATTCTCTTCAATCAGGTTCAGTGGAACCGTATTTATGTTGTGAACTTGGATCCACTTGGACTTGAGTTTTGTGCATGGTGACAGATATGGATCTATTTGCAGTCTTCTACATGTTGTCATCCAGTTATGCCAGCACCATTTGTTGAAGATGCTTTCTTTTTTCCATCGTACAGTCTTGTCTTCTTTGTCAAATTTTCAAAGAAGAATTAATGTAAATACTCCTCAAATTATTTCACAAAATAGAAACAGAAGGTACATTGTCCTATTTATTTTATGAGGTCACAGTTACCCTCACAGGTAAATCAAACATAAACCAAACAAAGAAAAAATTAAGATTTATTTCCTTATTAATATATATGCAAAAATTCTCAATAAAATACTTGCAAACCTAATCTAAGAAAACATCAAAAAGATCATTCACCATTATCAAGCAGCTTTATCTAAGAGATACAGGCGTGGTTCAACATATATAAATTGATAAATGTAATCCACAACATAAAGAAATCAAAAGACAAAAGCTTCTCAATCACCCCATTGGGTATAGAAAAGGTGTTTGCCACATTCCAACACCACTTCATGATAGAAATTCTGGAGAGATTAGGTTGTAGCTGAAATTTTCCTGTGTTCCACCTGGTCCACAGCCACTCAGACCCAAGTAAACACACAGACACTTATATTAATTAAAACTGCTCAGCCATTAGCTCAGGCCTACCATTGACTAGCTCTTACACTTAAACTCAGCCCATTTCTGTTAATCTATACATTGCCACATGTTCTGCGGCTTTACCTGTGTGCCATTACATGCTGCTCCCTGGACAGCTGGCTGGCATCTCCTGAATCAACCTTCCACTTCCTAAAATTCCCCTTGTCTATTTATCCTGCCTATATTTCCTGCCTGGCTACTGGCCAATCTACATTTTATTTATCAACCAATCAGAGCAACACATTCACAGTATACAGAGCAACATTACCCATCATTAGGTATTCAAGGCACCTATATCAACAAAATAAACACAGATTATAGCAAGCCCATAGCTAATATCAATTTAATTGGAGAGAAAGTCAAAGTAATTCCACTAACATCAGGAACAAGGCAATGCTGTATACTTTCTTCATACTCATTCCATATGGTACTTGATGTCTTAGCTAAAGCAAAAGGCAATGAAAGGAGAACAAGTGGATAACATTTGGAAAGGAAACAGTACAAGTATCATTATTTGCAGATATGATAGTATACATAAATATTCCTCAATTTTTCACTTGGAAACTTCTATAGTTGATAAGTATTTTCAGCAAAGTAACTGGATACATAATTAATGCACAAATGTCAGTGGCCCTCCTATATACAAATGATAAATGAACTGAAAAAAAATTATGGAAACACCTTTCACTGTAATCTCAAATCAAGCAAACTACTGTGGGGGAAATTTTAACCAACCAATTGAAAGACTAGTATAAAAAGAAAATATTTGAAGATTTTGAAGAAAGACATTGAAGGAGCTATCAGAAGATGGAAAGATCTCCCATAGTCATGGATTGAAAAGATTAATATAGTAAAAATGGCCATCTTACCAAAAGCAATCTATAGATTCAATGCAACCCTGATAAAAATTCCTTACAAAACCTAGTTACAAACCTTTTGATCTATAATGACATCCTCCCTTCAAGATATGCTTGTATATGTAGATCAGTTCCTCATTCAACCATCTTCAGAGAAGCCTCTTCCTCTACCATATGAGAACAAATGTAGAGACCCAAATTAGACATTATGCAGAGAAGGAAAGATTCAGAACACTCAATCCTAAACTGTAGGTCTCCATTTGGGATCCCACAGCGCTTAGGGAACCTCACAGAAGAAGAGGCAGAGAGAAGATGAGATCCAGAAGGAATGAAGGACACCAAGAAAACAAAGTTCTCTAAATTAGTAGGATCAAAGCACATATGAACTCACAGAAACTGAGGCAGCATGCACAGGGTCAGCACCAGATATATTCCTAGGACTGAAGTGAGAAGGGAACACATGCATCCATCCCTAATCCAGGACCTACCTCCATTTGATATCCACTTGCAAATGAAATTTTACTTTTCTTCAAGGGACTCTCACTGTGGAAACAAATTATTCTCCTAAGTGTATGCTGCATGCCAAGTCATAAATGGCCAACAGAAACTAAACTCAAAGGCATCTTTGGTGATCTTTGTTTTATAATATCATGTCAATGTTAGGACTTCAAATTTTTTTATCTTATTTTTAAATTTTTATTAATTATATATATAAATATTTTAAAATATATAATATATATTTTTTTTACCCTACATGTCTTATAATATATATTATGGCTTCCTGATTAGTATTTTCTGAGTGTGTGAACAAATGAATCTCTGTGTCTAGATCTGTTTCTTGGACCTCTTTTTTTCTGTTTGTTTAGACCTATCCCAATATAAACAGAACGGGGTTGGATCCATGAGAGGGGAAGGGAAGAGTGATTGGAAGGAATGGGGCAAAAACAATAATGAGGATAGATATGGAAGGAATGAAGCTATTTCCATAGGGAAAAATGCTAGTAGAGAGGACTTTGAATGTACAATAACATATATAATTATATATGTTATATGCATATTATGTAAATATATGTACAATTGCCATATATTAATTAAACTAGAAATATACTGAAAACCACACAGAAATTATGAGCTACATTCCCAATGTGTACTTAAAATCTTCAATGACCAATGAAGTTCATTCTATTCTTTTTAAAATTATGTTCTAAGTCTCTCTTGATAAATGCAAACTTAAATGACAATTTAGGGTCATTTACAAAAGGGGAAAGATTAATTCATTCATTAAATACATTTTCAAAAATAGAAAGCTGTATAATCCTTGTTGAATTTAGTTCAGCACTGGTGCTTATTCCATTCCAAATAAGCCAATTTGGAGGACAGTAGTAAGCATCAGATTGCTATTCAGAAAAATTGCTCGACATTCAAATAGAGCCAAGAATTAATGAAGTGGCTTTTATGGCTTATTTCTTTCCTTTGGATACAACATCTCACTGTAAAATTAAAGAATTAGATTGTCTTATCTTCAGTAAATTTTATTAAGTCTTCCCTTTCTTTTAACCCAGACCACTGCAGTTTTTTATGATAGTTAAATTATATCTCAATGTATTTATTTCCAGGGCTGATCATTTGATATTACTAAACCAATTTGTGTGATATTCCACAGATGAGAGGCACAAGTAACATTATACAGATTGAGAAGGTTGTATTATGTATTTAAGTATATATATATATATATATATATATATATATATATATATATATATATATATATATATATATCTTTAGATATTGGTATGCTTTCATATATATATATATATGTGTGTGTTTGTTTCTCACATATATATTCTGATGCAGAAGAAGATCATGGATTTGAATTGCATACTCAGGAGGTATATACAGGAAGGTTTGTGGGAAGTAAAAGAAGGAGGAAACCATATAATTATAACTTTTAAAAATAAAAGAAATAATTTTAAAAATAACATTTCAATTGGGCTAATAATACATTTTCTTTTTTAAAGTCAAAGAGAAATGATTTATTATAGTTAGTTGAAAATAAGAAGGCTTAAAACTAAATTTGACATTATAAATTATGATTATTCATTTTATAGTGGCATTGATGACATAAATTTCTATTTTTAACAAATTATCATGAAAATCATTCTCAATGTTATTTTGATATTATTTTTGATCAAAGGAAAGGAAGTGTTGTTGAGAGCTAATTATCCTTAAGTGATGTTTCATACTCTTTGTGTGTGAATAATAAATGACTTTATTTTTGAATTTTTAAAAGTTTTAATATGGTTTGAACTGAAATAGAATTACATCACTTTCTCCCTCCCTGTCCTATGACCAAATGCTCTTAGCTACACTCTCTCAAACTTCTCCCATGTCCCTCTAGTCTCAAATTAATAGCCATTTTCAGTGATTATTGTTGTGACATACATATATATATATATATATATATATATATATATACATATGTATGTGCACAAAGAATATAAATGCAAACATATACAACCTGTTGATTCTGTTTTTGTTGCTGGTGCATATAACATACCATAGCTTACCTCTCCGCACTGGACAACCAACATGAGGGCTACATTCTCTTCTTAATATAAATTAAAAAACATTTTTAAGAATATCATTCATAATTGGCTCAGTAGTAAGTTTGACAATCTTTAGTAGGATGTTACCATACATTGGTACAAGTTGAGCTAGTTTAGAACACAGCAAGAGTCAAAATTTGTGTCTACAACATTTCTATTGGTGAATATTTGGTATATATAATTACATGGTTTTTAACTCCCACTTACTCAAATACATATATATTTTAATTTAACTAAGAGATCATATCATCTTTTCATCTTTGGTCACATATTTCAGGAAGAATGAAGACCACTTATTAGCAGTTTGAAATCATATGATTATTTGACTTTTTTATACATAAATGAACATGTTTCTAGAATACAACATCCATAGCTCATATGATACTTGAAACATTTTTAAAATAAAATTAAAGCTATTTGAGAAGGAATTTATTAAAAATGAATTATATATTATACAAAAAGGTGAAAAAATATCTTTTACTATCTTTAACTCTACAAGAAAATGAACATAAATTCATTCAAGGACACCCCTTGTGATAATGATTATCAAATATTTGTTTATGTGTGTACTGTTCATCAATAGGTGTTAAGAATTTTTAGGACTATATCGCCGGGCGTTGGTGGCGCACGCCTTTAATCCCAGCACTCGGGAGGCAGAGGCAGGCGGATCTCTGTGAGTTCGAGGCCAGCCTGGGCTACCAAGTGAGCTCCAGGAAAGGCGCAAAGCTACACAGAGAAACCCTGTCTCGAAAAAAAACCAAAAAAAAAAAAAAGAATTTTTAGGACTATATCATTATTACCATAATCTTGACAGATCTGGAACTATTGGTTCATTTGCAATAATAATACTAAATTCATGGCTCTAAGTCATTAAGGACAATTTTTAATTCATACTATATGTAATTTTTAAAGTGTTAGTTTTATAATTCAGTTGATGAATGTCAACAAAGCAAAAACTTTGTTCTTATTGAATTGGTTATTGATTCTCACATGAAATATGAGGTCATTTAACTTATTTGCAATAAAATACTAGTAACAGAGTAATCAAACAAAACAAGTATATATAAAAATACCAAAAGTTCCTCAATGCAATTGTTGTATGCATTTTCCTTCCAGATTGAAGCATTCCATCTCTCAGGAAGCTCCTTAAGTTAAAACAGAAGATAAACAACTCAAAACAGCTTCAGGAAGTCCCTGAAATTGACCAGATTCATTAGACCCTTCCTTCCCAAGAGTAAATATTAAAGACTGCCTGGAAGAGAAAGAAATCAATAAGCCACCGGGAAAGCAGAATCTCAAACCTATTAAGCTGCTTGTGTACCCTAAATTTTCAGATTTAAGAGCTGTCACCCATGCTGGGGTGGGTTTTGATACTTAAGTTATCTTTGAGCCGCTTTTTCTACAGTAGTATCTCCTTACCCATATTCCTATAAGAAACTCCAATAAAACACATTGGTTTGCCAAGCAGATCTTTGGTAGTGTCTTCATTTTTGTCTACCAAGGCTTACTTAGCAGAGAAAATCTTTTCACAGGATATCAATCCATTTGTTGTATGAAATAACATAAGCACAATCATTGCTGAGCATGTAGTATTGTGTTCCCCAAAATATTGTGCATGCTAATAAAATTATCTGGGGTCAGAGACAGATCAGCCACAATATTAAACATAGAGGTTAGGCAGTGGTAGCACACGCCTTTAATCCTAGCATTTCAGAGGCAGAAATCCATCTGTTCAAGGATACAGCCAAGCATGGTGACTCACGCCTGTAGTCCCAGAAAGTGAGCCTTTAATCCCAGGCAGTGGTAGTAGAAAGCAGAAAGGTATATAAGGCGTGAGGACCAGAAACTAGAAGCATTTTGCTGGATAAGCATTCAGGCTTTCGAGCAGCAGTTCACCTGAGAATCATTCTGGATGAGGACTCAGAGGCATCCAGTCTGAGGAAACAAGATCAGCTGAGAAATTGGCAAGGTGAGGTTAGCTGTGGTTTGTTCTGTCTCTCTGACCTTCCAGTGCTCACCCCAATAACTGGCCTCAGGTTTGATTTTATTAATAAGCCCTGTTAAGATTCCTGCTACATGAGCACTTCCTTTTCTTTTCTTTTTTTTTTTTTTTTTTTTAAGACAAAGTTTCATTGTTTAGCCTTGGCTGTCCTGGAACTACCTCAGTAGATCATGCTGGCCTCAAAATCAGAGAGATCTCCTTGCCTCCATTTACCAAGTGCTGGAATTAAAAAATGTGTGTCATCACTGCCTGGCACTGAGAATTTTCTTTGTTACATAGTTGCATAGTTGCATTGTAAGATAGTTGTACATCTAACACATGGACATACATACATGTTATATGTTTCAATTCTATATGTGAGGAGAATGATATGTAATGAATTTGCATCAAAATTGTCATGAATCAGCAATAAAACTTAGTGTTACATAAATGTGTTTGTAATTGGATCAGCATTTTTCTCAACTACATTATTGTCAATTTCAAAATTATATGAAATAACATAAAACATAGGTAGTTTATTCAGTATTCCATCACAGGACAATCCTCTGCACTAAAGAATGTATATATTTGTGTGTGTGTGTGTGTGGTGTGTCTGTGATATATATGTGTGTGTGTATATATATATATATATATATATATGTGTGTGTGTGTGTGTGTGTGTGTGTGTGTGTGTGTGGTGTATGAGTCTGTGATATACATCTGTCTGTAATATCTGTGTGTGTGTGTATGTGTAATTTTAAAGGATAACTCAATAGATCACCTGGTGGTTGTGACTATGAACAAATCTCAGTCACAGACCTAAATGGAACACAAGGCAAAAATAGTATTGACAATAGAATATTTAATAGTTAATTAGAAACTGTACAGCAAGAAACAAAAATACATTGACTACTTAGAAAAATAATAAAATAGCATACATGTCTGAAAAGAGGATAATTCAGGAAACAGAAGCATCAAGAAAATAAATGAATATTTAGATAGACTTGTAAAAGAGACAGAATATGAAAAGGAAGATGAGGGGAAAGGAAGCTCTGGAACAAAGAGTAGAATGATACAACAGAGAAGACACTCTCTTTTCTGTATAGTGTTTAGTCAAGGATGTATACTCATGTGTATATGTTTTCAGAGCTAACCATTTGGTATTAGATAACCAATTGGTGTGATAAATGAAATAACATACACACTGAGTGAGTTACACTTTTGTAATTAGGAATAATATTTATGAATATATATATATATATATATAGTGGTATTTTATTTGTACTGAAATGTAATTTTATTTATATGTTAATAAATAAAGTTGCCTAGGGGTCAGAGCTATTAGCAAGCCATAGCGAAAGCCAGTTTTGGTGGTGCATGCCTTTAATCCCAGCACTTGGTAGGCAGAGCTAGGTAGATCTCTGTGTGTTCAAGGATACAGCCAGCATTGGAGACACACGCTCCAATATGTGTCTGGAGGTCTGTACAGACAGGCAATGACGAGGCAGTCATGTGGTTGGGTTTACAAGCAATGAGAAGGCAGAACAGAAACTCTATTTAAAGACAAACACACAGGAAGTAGCTCTCTTTTGGAGAGGTCTCTTGGCTGAAGAAGCTAGCTGCAACAGGCAGGTAAGGCTCTTAGCTCTGACCTCTTGGGCTTTTATCTTTACATTGGCTCTGTGTTTCTTATTTAATAAGACGGTTGGTTATGTCTACAAATATATACATAAATTTCATATATATATATATATATATATATATATATATATATATATATATAACAATGTAAAAGCAGGCTATGAATTTGAAAGAGAGATCACAGTAGTATATGGGATGATTTGGACAGATGAAAAGGGAAAAGGGGAATGATGTAATATATTGTAATCTCAGATAATAAAAGAAATATTTAAAGAGAATATGCAACAAGATGTCAGCTCTCATAGCCTGGCTTTCATCCTGAAAGAACAGCTTTAGATGCATCTCCACATCTCCCTAAAGCATTGCTTCTCGCACATTTGTACACATGTTCATTACCATACCACTGGTCATATTTTCTTCTACTGAAACTGACATTTATTCTCCTGTTTTCTCCACTTCCTTTTGGAAAAGTATCTTCAAGAGCTGAATGTGTTTCAGTGAACAATATCTTCTCAGATTTAAAGCTGAAGCCTGAGGCAAGAACAGGAAATAAGCATATTCTTTTATACACGATGTGGCAATGTAGTACTTATATAACTAGAGACAGATAATCTAACAAAAGTAAAAGATTAAAATAGCAAAGGAGAAGTGCAACAACTATAGAGTTCTGCTATAGATTTCTATGAAAGCACAGTGATAAACTTTTAATGGCATTTTAAAGTTAATGTATTTATATAAATATATGAGATGACAATATACTACATCATTCCCCACCTACCTCTCCTCCCTCCAAACCATCCCATATACTCTGACTCAAATTCACACCCTGCTTTTGCTATGTATATAATATATAATGTTTAATGAATAATGTATGATGTATGATACATAAATATATAACATACAATGGATATGTGATATGTGTAATATGTAAAACAGTATAATTTACATGGAAGCTTTATGCTTACTATTAACAAAGAGCAATATGTGAATCGCATCCACCCTTTTTTGTTTTCATAATATATTAATTAGCCATTTATTATACTTTGATGAAAACAGTTGGAAAATATACTCAATATGAATTGAACACTGTTTAAAATCTAAATTTTCTTTCAAGCAAACACTGCAGATTGGCCATATACAGGTACAAAAAATAAAATCAGCTAACAATAGGAAATCTATAAATAAGCATATGAAAATAAATAAAATGTTAATTATAATCAGGTATGAAAAGGAAAGTCTTCAAATAATCATATTTTTATTCAATTATAACAGCATGGGAATAAGAATACAAAAACATCAAATACTTTATTACTGTCTTAGAATATCCAAACAAGAAAAAAAAAGTTGTAAAAGCTTTCTAAGAACTAATAGAGAGGGCATAAATATATTTATTTGTACCTTGGATTAAACAAAATAAGCTTGAATATGTAACAATTTAAATGCTTTCAATTCAAACATGTAGAGTGGTGTGCAAAGAAAAAAATATATTCACTAAATAACTAATATTGTTTAAGACAATTCAAATAAGTAATAAAATAGGCAGAATAAAGGGAATGAGAAGATAAATAAAACAGAAAGTAAAAAAAAACATGAAAGAATATCTGTCAGTAAAGGGAAACAGAAGTTATTGTTAAATAGATTAAAAATACGAACACATAAAAATTATTTTCAGGGGCCAACAAGACAACTGCTTGTCTGTATTCCCAAGGCATAGGAAACAAATAATTAGGAAAAACACAGCCAACAGTATTCACTGTAAGCACAGCACTTCCTAGGCACTGCTTTATTTTTGTTGGGTTCATTGTCATGCAGTCCTTGAGGCACACTTACCAGGTAAGTATCATGAATTGAGAACATTAAGGAGATTCAAAATTGGTGAGGGACTGGGTGATTCGAATGGTCTCATTCCAAACTGCACTGCTCTACTAAATTAGAGATAAAAGGTGGTGAAGAAAACACACAGTAGGAGATGAATAGATACAGTGAATGAAGGACAATACAAAGAACACAAAATGTCTGGGTAGTATGCATTTGTCATTGTTCTTGCAACAAATACTGTACGTGTTCATCAAGTAGATAATAGAGAGTTGGGTGGATAGTTAGCGATCCACCTAGTTAGTTAGCTAGCTAGATGATAGATAGATAGATAGATAGATAGATAGATAGATAGATAGATAGATGATAGATGGATGGATAGATAGATGATAGATAGACAGATAGATAGATACATAGATAGTTAAATAGATGATAGATACTTAGGTGCTATATAACATTGTGTTTATGTCAGGTATAAACTACCCAACTCATTAATGAACCTACTGATAACCTTGAGCAAATTCTTAATGGTATCATTGTTTTATAGCTGGGTCACTTTTCATATAAGGTATAAAATAAATTTAGTTCTCATGAATGATATCACATGACTGTTTTCCTCCCACTCTTTCTTTCTTTTTTTATTTTATAATTTAATTTAATTTTACATATTAGCCATGGATTCCCCTGTCCTCCCTTCTCCCACCCCCCTTCCACCTCCCCCCAGCCCACCCCCATTCCCATGTCCTCCAGGGCAAGGACTCCCCTGGGGATTCAGCTCAGCCTGGTAGATTCAGTACAGGCAGGTCCAGTCCCCTCCTCCCTTCACCTAGGCTGAGCAAAGTGTCCCTGCATAGGCCCCAGGTTCCAAACAGCCAGCTCATACACTAAGGACAGGTCCAGGTCCCACTGCCTGGGGGCCTCCAAACAGTTCAAGCTAATCATCCAGAGGGCCTGATACAGTTAGGGGCTCCTCAGCTATTGGTTCATAGTTCAGGTGTTTCCATTAGTTTGGCTATTTGTCCCTGTGCTTTTTCCAGTCATGGTCTCAACAATTCTTGTTCATACAATCCCTCCTCTTTCTTGCTGATTGGACTCCTGAAGCTCCACCTGGGGCCTGGCCATGGGTCTCTGCATCTGCTTCCATAAGTCATTGGATGAGAGTTCTAGCACAACAGTTAGGGTGTTTGGCCATCCAATCACCAGAGTAGGTCAGTTCGGACTTTCTCTCGACCATTGCCAGTAGTCTATTGTGGAGGTATCTTTGTGGATTTCTGTTGACTTCTCTAGCACTTTGCTTCTTCCTATTCTCTTGTGGTCTTCATTTTTAATGGTCTCTTTTTCATTGTTCTCCATCTCTGTCCTTGATTCTGCTGGGATCTCCCGCTCCCCTAAGCTCTCTTTCCCTCAACCCTTGCCCTTCATTACCCCCACTCACATCCAGTTTGCTCATGTAGATCTCATCCATTTCTCTGTCATTGGGCGATCCCTGTGTCTTTCTCACAAGGGCACATGCTCAGCTATGTTCATAGCAGCATTACTTGTAATAGCCAGAACCTGGAAACAACCCAGATGCCCTTCAACTGAAGAATGGATAAATAAGATGTAGTACATATACACAATGGAGTACTACTCAGCAGAGAAAAACAATGACATCATGAGATTTGCAGGCAAATGGATGGATCTAGAAAAAATCATCCTGAGTGAGGTAACGCAGACTCAGAAGACAAACATGGTATGTACTCACTCATAGGTGAATACTAGATGTAAAACAAAGGATGACTAGACTGCTACTCACAACTCCAGGGAGGCTACCTAGAAAAGAGGACCCTCCCACTCTTTCTTAAATTCTTCTAATGCAAAACATTTTTCTTATTTGTATATTACCATAGGTTGAGTGATCTCATCCATCATCCTCTACCCCAGTTCCCACACTGATGCTCTAATCTCTCAAGTGATAGTTCAAGGTGGTGGAGTCTTTGGGAGATCATGAGCTGAAGAGATGAGAGTCTCCTGCCTGGGGTGATCTCAATTACTTCCCTACCTAGAAGACTTCCTTTGTCATTTTTCCTAGACTCAGCCCAGCTCTATTTCCACTGTTCTTCTTGTGTGTTATCTGTAGGTGTTAGCCAGTATGCACAGCTCATTGCTGCATTGAGTCTTCACATGTGCACTATACTGAGGTGCAAATCTCTTGATGTTGAAAATATGTCTTATCTTATTTTCTACTCTCCTTAGCTGATGGCATATATTAGATACTCAGTGTGTTCATGAATAAAAAATTAAGACTATAATGAGGTTTGTGACATTACAAGATGAAAATTTGATTTCTTTTCTTAGCTGAAAATGGCAAATGGGCTTACACCAAATCATTCACTCTACAAATAGAAAATCAGGAAAGCAACACGTGAACTATACTAAAAAAATCTTGATTTTCTCAACCAAAATTGAACTACTTATATGATTTATAAGTTATAGTATCAAAATACATATTTAAGAATAAGGAATTTGAAAAAGAAGGTCAGTATAAGGACAGAATATAGGATGGAAGAAATGGAAAATTTATGTAAAGGAAAAGTCTAGGGAGAAGCAATTCCTAAATTAAAATGCAGTTATGAAAGCACACATATACCATCCTAAGTAATTTACACATTTCTACTTCTGCATCCTTGGCTATGTCTCTCTTCTGGTCTCATCTACAGAATATGTGAAGTGAATGAGGTCCAGGTATATCTAAGTCATTCAAGTAGAAAAACTTATATAAATATTTTATGCCCAGTTTTTGCCTACAATTAAAAAAAATAGCAATATTATTGTTTTAAATATTTATTTAGGAATATTAAAATCTGGGTTTAGATGATAGTTAACATGCATATTGCTTTAATATAAAGGTATATTTAAAAATCTAAAGATTCAGTTAACATAAATATGTATTGATGACTCGATTTGTAAAACTTAGGTAGAATGTGCTTTTTTTGTATTTTTTGGACTAGACAGCTCATATGATTTATTTAATAAATGAAGTAGATTTTATTAAATGTATGTATGGGTAAGGTATACCTAAAATGCAATATTAATTTAAAGTGCAAACTAAAATGAATTATTCTGAATGTATTTGTAAAAGCAACAGTATTTTAAGTTGCTTATTCTGAAAGAATTGGGCTTTCCATTAAAGAAATAGTTACAAAAGAGGAAATAAGAATTTTTTCCCATTACATCCCAAGTGCACTGGTAAATAAAGAATTTTCATGTATGGTGCTTCCTCACTGGTTATCAGGATCATCCTTGTGTGTCACGGTCCAGTTCAGTCCTTTGCTGACATGACTAAGTCTCCGAGATTTAACTGCATTACTTTACCATAAGACCAGATTGAATCCAGGAAAACATTGTGTAGAAATGTAAAGCAACCTTCTGTTGCTCATAAATCATAATTTGTGTTCCTTATGTGTGAACAGAAGGTGTAGGTAAACAAACCAATTTGTGAAAGTTAGCTATTTTTCCCTAAAGTTCCAATCTCCTCTCAATCTCCTTATTTAGCTATTATGGATATCTTCCGCAGTACCAAATCTTTTTCTCCCTCAAGCTAGCTCAGTGAGATGTATATTGAGATGTCTAAGAGTCAACTTCTTACCACTTACAGTATTTTTTCATGGTTTTATTTCTTCATTTAAATGTCTGAACATGCAATATAAATGTATAAAAAATATGTATGTAATATATTTAGGCAATACACATAATCATAAAAATGTATGCATATAATATATGTAATTTTCATCAAACTCTTTCAAATATATAATTTCCCATTGCATTGTCTCAAATATTTATATTTTTACTTTTTTATTCACATAATTATTTTTTAAATTACTACATTTATTCATGTGTATGCAAGTGTGTGTGTGTGTGTGTGTGTGTGTGTGTGTGTGTGTGTGTGTG
>CABHPR010140929.1:0-35439 GCA_902168415.1 Peromyscus melanophrys | reverse complement strand
GGAAGGATTAGATGATATAGAAAAAGGAACACCATTCATGTTAAATACCTCATTGTTATCTCTCTTTCTCTTTCACTATATAGATTCGTTTCATGATATTTTGAAATTAACTGAATTGACAAGTTTGGGGAAAACAAAGGTATGGTCTTCAGCCTGCTTTAAAATTAATATAAGTACTTTTGGTCAACCTTAGTGTAGCATGAATCTTAAAAGTTCTTATTAATAAAATCAAACCTGAGCCAGTTATTGGGGCGAACACTGGAAGATCAGAGAGACAGAATAAGACACGCTAACCTCACCTCGCCAACTTCTCAGCTGATCTTGTTTCCTCAGACTGGAAGCCTCTGTATCCTCATATCCGAATGGCTCTCAGCTGAACTGTGCTCCAAAGCCTGAACACTTAACTAGCCTAATGCTTCTCTAGGCCAAATGCTTCTAGTTTCTGGTCCTCACGCCTTATATACCTTTCTGCTTTCTACCACCACTCCCTCGGATTAAGGCTCGCTTTCTGGGATTAAAGGCGTGGATCACCGTGCTTGGCCTTTTCTAATGTGGCCTTGAACTCACAGAGATCCAGAAGGATTTCTGTCTCTGGAATGCTAGGATTAAAGGCGTGTGCTACCACTGCCTAACCTCTGTTTAATATTGTGGCTGTTCCATCTCTGACCCCAGATAAGTTTATTAAGGTACACAATATTTTGGGGAACACAATACCACCACACCTTAGTGTTCTCATGTGAAAAATGAAATAATATTATCTACCATAAAGCAGCATATGTTAATGAAATGCTGATAATAAAATACTCTTTGTGGATGTATTTATTAATTATTTTTTGTTAAACTCATAAATATAATGTCATATTATGGTTACAATGTATTTTGCAGTTTATATAGAGCAAAATAAGACAACTATTATATCTAATACTTTGTGTGTTATCAAAAATATAACAGTACTAGAAAAAGACTAGTTATGTAATATATACTTATTAAAAGAATGAAAAAAGATAACTGTTATGTTTTCATTACTTAGAGACTAAAAATCACCAGTATATTAAGAAAGAATTGTAATTCCATGTAAATTGATGGTGATGCCAATATAGCATTTGTTCTAAACAATTAAACCCCCGAGCTACAACAGGCAACATAATCCATTTTAAACAAAGTGAACAATTGAATTCTCATTCTGAACAACATTCACATGTTTATTTCCCTTGTTCTGACATTATTTCAATGAAAGAAATGATTTAAAGGATAAATATCACAAGAATAGTAAATAAATAGTTCAAAATCATGTCAAACTTTTGGAAAATAATTTTAATGTGTAATGAAGCTGACAACTGAAGTAAAATGGATGGATTCAGAGTAAAATTAAGTTAAAATTTAAAAAGTAGAAGACTGTTGATCAAACATAAACCTAGGAAAATTGTGAGAATAATGAGTAAGAACTGAAAGTCAGAAGTGAAAGAGAGGCTAAACATTGGGAATTACTAGATGTTTGTATGTGATCATTTACTAACTCTACCCAAGACAGCTATGTATGGCTTGATTTTTCAACTTTAAAACAAAATAAGGGAGCATTAATTTAACATATGTGAGAGACGAGCAATGGCAGCATGAGATAAACCATCTCTATTACTTCCTCTCATTCATATTTTTCCTTTAACCAGCCAAAACAGATTATTGAGTGCTACTTAAAAATATCCAAATCTAACTTCTGACAGTTTCTAATTATCTTCCTTATTACACCAGGGTGAATACCTGTGTGCACATGTGTGTGATGTGTTTGTGTGTGTGTGTGTGTGTGTGTGTGTGTGTGTGTGTGTGTGTGTGTGTGTGTGTGATGTGCTCATGCATATGTGAGCATGAACACACAAGTGCATAGTCACATATCAATTTTTTCATCCAAGGAAATTCCAGAAGTTATATAGGAACAAATACATCAACCACCTCATTTTAACAGTAAGTGTAAAGTCAAGGAAACAACGCAATAGAATAAACAAATTTAGTGTTAGGAAGTCATGAAACACTTGTAGAAATGTTATAACAAAAATAAACAGTACATAAAAATGTAATAGCCTAAGCCCAATGTGATTACACACCCTAACAATGCTGGCACCTGAGAGGCAGCAGCAGAAGGCATAAGGATGAAGTCAACTTAGTCTTCTTTCAGTCTACCAAGGGTATGCAGTAAAATCCTGTTTGGAAAACCCCATCAACTAACCAACTCAATAACCAACCAAAGGAACAATAAGAAAAATTAATTCCCTTGTAAGACTTAATAATGATATCAAACTAAGGAATTTTCATTACAAAGTAGGAGAGATGTTGAAAATTAACAATTGGTAAAGAGTAATAGCAAAAATGTATCCACTTATTTTAGAATACAAAAAAAGTAATATAAAGTCAAAGATATTATTCTAGACATAATCAAAAGGGAAATATTTTAATTTTATGAAACTAAATATTTTTAAGTATGAAAAAATATAGCTTGGACTGTAGCTCAGTAGTATAATACTTACCTAGTATTCACATGGCCAGGGTTTTGATATTTAAGACTAAGAATAAAAATAAGCAAACAAAAATGGAATATCTTAGCAGTGGGCAAACTTGAAGATGTGTGTTACTGAATGAAGATTTGTGCAACATGTAATTTCATTGTGTCTGAATAAAATGACATCAAGCATAGATTCTGGATAACAAGGTGCAGTTAGAAAAGCCATTCAATGCAATCACCTCAGGAGAAAAGCAGCCAGTCTTTGGATAAGTGATTTGAACAGCCACCCTATTCTCAAGACACAAACAAGTGTGCTCAATGCCAGTGATATCTGTACTTTGCTGAACAGCATAAATGTGGTGTGACTGCACATCGCTAACATTTTCCTAGTACCAGCTGTCAAAAGCTGAATGAGTAGCAATAATGACAACTAATATGACAACAACAACAAATAAACCTGTACATTCACACTAACTAGGAAAATTAATGGAAAGCAGAAGGAATGCAAAAAGTGACATACAAAAATATACAGAATTCATGGTTTAACATGATTATAGATAAACTGTGATAAGGGTTGACATAAATTTCAACAATCAAGAGAATATAAAAGCATGAGAATTGTTTTTAATGAAGTGGTTTATGTAGTTTTTGAAACAAATATATGGCAAGATGATGTACTATATTTTATTCTAGGAATTCAGCTCAATAATGTTTGAGTTTTCATTTAGGTCTGTGATCACATGTTTTGTGACAAATACCAAGTATCTATTCATCCTTTTACATATGGATGTAAAGTTCTTTAGATGCATATTTCTTTAAAGATTAATTTAAATCTACTGTATTGCATTTTTGCTGTTTCAATGGTACCAGTCACATGTATACAGCTCTAATTCTGAGCTAAAAGTTAGAATCATTTTCATTTATACATGTGTTTATTCTTTTCTCAGCATCAAACTCTATTGTATAAAATAGTCTTTTATGTCTTGAAGAAAGAGAATTGCCAATTCTCTAATTATATTATTTTCCTTCCATGTCTTAACACAAAACTCACAAAGATCAGTTGGATACATGACAAATAATCATATGAGAAGATGCTGTTCTTTTTACCTTTATCTATAAGTGAAAAATGAACACAGTGTAATACTAGAGTCAAGTTGAAGGAAATGTGTTGGGTACCAGAGGAAAAGCAAAGAAAAACAAACAAACGAAAACATAGTTTAAATATTTTTAATGTATTGCTGACATATATCACAATCAAAGAAGTCAAAGAAAGACTAAAGTGAAGAAAATTTTAATTTATTGCTGAAGTAAAAGGGTAAGTTAATTAACAAGTACAAATAACAAATATCATGTAGGCATTTGCGAGCTGAAGAATACCAACTACAGAAAGTTCCTGAAGGAAAACAAAAAGGAAAAATTCTAGTATAAGAATGAGAGTGGAAATCATGCCATAACCACACAAGAAATAATCAGGATGAAGTTTTTAAATAATGCTAAAAGAAAAGAGAAAAACCACCACAATTCTATAAAGCAAAAAGGAATTCTGTAACAAAATGATAAATAATATGTCCTTGGGGCATGAGAAATACATTATATGTGGAATTGCCCCATAAGGATGAAAACAGAACTTCTCTATCAGGAAAAATGACAAGTTTGAAACTTCAGTTATGTATAAAGTTGGAATTAATGATAGTATGGATAATATTAAATATTTTAATTATCTAATTAATAAAGAATATGAAAAAAACAGTTTAGATTATATTGAGTGATTATTGTCTCCAGATAGATGAAAAGGTCAACTGCCATGTTCTAGAGCACAGAGCAATCAATAGGGAATTATCATATTCTAATGCTCATGTGCTGTACTTGAAGGATTGCAGTCCTGGGAAAATGGGCATAGAAGGGTGAATGTTAGCTTTGGAATCACCTTAGCAACCATGAAAATAAAATCAAAAAAGTATACATGGCATGTATAAATGGGAGGAGATGTGGAGTTAAACAGTTGCAGAAAAGAAAATTTCTCCAATTTTTTTCAGTGATATGATTTTAAAGTCTATAAACCATTCCTCAAAAGATGAGGAACACACCTATGTGTGAAATGAGTAAATGTGTGAAAGAGAAAACTTCAAGAAACTCAGCCAGCTCGGAACGTTCCAAACATCTTTTAAGGCAACTATGCTCATCAATGTGGCACCATTGTCACAGAGAAGTACATTTGTAAGGAGTTCACAAAGATTAAAATAACCAGTGTATTGAAATAAACATGTATTGAGCATCTCACCATAAGTAAATCAATTAGCTGACTATATTAGTGTAAACACAGAGCACTCAAAGGCACACATATAAACACAGAATCAACCATATGCTATACAAAAGTTTTTGAGCATTTAAAACATAAATATTTGCAGAGAGCACTACTGTGTTTCAATTTTACAAAATCCTTACCAGAAGTTTTTTAACTCAATACTTTTAAAATATACTATAATCATGATTTAATATTTCAAACTTTTGTATTTATTGAGTCTTGATAAGCATAACTTCAAGGAAATTATTTTTGACTGAATCATATTTTCTTACTTATTTACATTTATCACACTGCTATCTTTCAAGATGAAACAAAGGTTTATGAGCTAGAATTCAATAATTATCTTGCTGATGCTATACATACATAAATAAAGTATAAATCTCTATAACAATATGATAATTGTATAATCTTTGAAAAGAGGTAAAGAATTGTTAATGTTTGATAAAATACATTTCTGAAAAAAAGTTTTCATTTTATACTTTTACATTCACATTATATTCTTTTACAACTATATGTT
The DNA here is from genome assembly GCA_902168415.1 of Peromyscus melanophrys. Taxonomy (NCBI): domain Eukaryota; kingdom Metazoa; phylum Chordata; class Mammalia; order Rodentia; family Cricetidae; genus Peromyscus; species Peromyscus melanophrys. The sequence goes on along the minus strand of CABHPR010140929.1, from coordinate 30,123 downwards.
TTGAATCTATCTTTATTACTGTCTCATTTTTAAGAAACACATATTACACAACCAATTTGCCAATTAAAAACAGGAGCTAAATAAAATATTAAAATTCATCTTGACTCAAACATTTTATTGATTCAGATTTAAAATCTCTATTGAAATTACCTACATTTAATGATATATTAACTAAATCATAGTCTATGTGAAAATCACATTATTGGTTGGTTTTACACCTTTTCCCAAATGTCTTCATGTTTTCAATATACATTAGACTTCTTCATTTGTAAATGTAATGTTGGGAGTTTTTGTTTGTTTACTATCAGAAAAATCTAGAAGTCAAAAAAGAAAAGGGAAGTTCTTTTTCTGTAACTACATTCAGGGTATGAGATTTTTATGCTTAAAAAATGTGGTTGTTACTATCTATTATAATTTTAGTTACCAAGTTTTTAAAATTAATAGTGTTTAGGAAAAGGCTGGGGGGAGAAGAAGGGAAGAGAGGGGAACTTGTGGTTGGTACATAAAATGAATGAAAAATTCTTTTTTAAAATTTTTTTCCCTATTATGTGGTCCAAACCAACATAAAATTTCAAATATCTAACTTAAAATTAATTGTATTTTTGTTCTTAGACAGTTTTGCCCCAAGATACATGTGAAGATTGCCTAGAAGTTGTTAATGTTTAACTGTGTTAAAAATTGTTTTCCCTTAATACCCATGTATAAACCCATCCTCGCTCTCCTCTGGACTCAGGATGACTGAGACTCTACAATTATATCAAAGGTTTCTTTGCTGTCTATCACAATAAATCCATTTTGTACAATGAGTGGTACATGAGTTGAGAGAATAAAAGGAAAAAGAAGCCCTCCTCCCCATGAGTGGGTGTAACAGGAATCTTAAAAGTCTTATAATAAAATACCCAGAGCTAGATATTGGGGTGAAAGCTGAAAAATCAGAGAAGCAAAACAGCCAGCCACTAGTTTACCTCTACAAAATCCTCAACTTCAAGAGAGCCAGTTCCTGTTTCCTCATGCCTTATAAACCTTCTGTGCCCTGCCATATTACTTCCTAGAGTGTGTCACCACTGCCTGGCTCTGTTTCTCTCATGTAGTCCAAGGTGGCCTTGTACTCACAGAGATAGGATTAAAGGTATTTGCCACCACTGCCTGACCTTTATATCTAATTTAGTGGCTCGCTTTGTCCTCTGATCTCCAGATAAGCTTTATTGGGGTGCACAATATATCATCACAAGTAGGAGATCTTAAAAACAGTGTTTAACGTACTATTTTAGCAAGTTTACAGAAAAAGAATCCAGATTTATTTAAAATCATGGGAGGCCAGGCAGTGGTGGCACACGCCTTTAATCCCAGCATTTGGGTGGCAGACCCAGGCAGATCTCTGTGGCCAGCCTGGGCTACCAAGTGAGTTCCAAGAAAGGCGCAACGCTACACAGAGAAACCCTACCTCGAAAAACCAAAAATAAATAAATAAATAAATAAATAAATAAATAAATAAATAAATAAATAAAATCATGGGAGATCAATGTAACTCTCACAAAATTTTCACAGTTTTAAATGGATGTATTCTATAATATAAAATTTAAAAAGTATATGAGTTTTGCCTGCTCTTGGGACTCTTTTTCCTCCTCTTTGTTTGCCTTGTCCAGCCTTGGTATAAGGCTTTTGACTTGTCTTTGTATCTTGTTTTGACATATTTGGCTGTCTTCTCTTGGAGGCCTGCTCTTTTCTGAAGGGAAATGGAGGAGTGGATCTAGGATAGAGGGGAGGTGAGGAGAATCTAGGAAGAAGGGAGGGAGGGGAAACTGTTGTCAGGATGTATTGTATGAGAAAAGTATGTATTCTCAATAAAAAAATAAAATTAAAAAAAAATCTTAACACAAAAGGCCAAAAATAAAATCAAGAACTTTGCATTCCAATATATTTAATGAGTCAATAGTTGGTGACATACACTGTCATTTTGACACTCATTTCATTAATTGTACTGTCCTTTGTGTGGTGATATTTTATTTGTGCTGAAATGTGGTGATATTTTATTTGTATATCAATAAATAAAGTTTACCTGGAGATCAGAGGAAATAGAAGGCATTTTAAGTAAACACAAAAGTCAGGCAGTGGTAGCCCATGCCCTTAATCTGATCACTTGGCAGGCAGAGTCTCTGTGTGGTCAATGCCATAGCAGGGAACAGAGCCAAGTGTGGTAACACATGCCTTTAATCCCAGTACCAACCATAGAGACCTGGAGGTCTGTACAGACAGGCAGGGACAAGGAAATGAGGTAGCTGGGCTAAGAGCCAATGAGAGGGCAGAACAGCAAGGCAATAAAAGCCTGGGTAGACAGGAAGTCCTGGCATTTGAAAGCTACAGAGGTGATGAGATAAGGTATCTGGTGGAAAATAGGTGGAAATTCCTATTTCCCTGAAATCTAAGGCTTTCACCCCTATATTTGGCTCTGTATTTTTTATTTAATGAGACTGCTTTGAAATTTGTCTACATTTGTTTTTATTAATAAGACCTTTTAAGATTCATGTTACACCTTTGAGTTTAAACAATAGCATATGAACTTCTTGTTATTACTCAATGAAATGTATTTTCTCCACACTTAATTTCTGGGGCAATACAGATTTTATATTTAGCTGAAAATTATCATTCTTTAAAAAACATTTTTGGACATTTGTGTAACTATACAAGCATTTGAGGAATCTGTTTAATATTCACATTCAGAGAAATATTTCAATGATATTATTATCAATCATTTCACATAGATGTAGATCACAATTCAGTACTTTTCATGATAATGTCAGTGACTCTGATTTTAGACACTGTCCCATGTAAGAGTAAAATAAAATGTGGCTTCTACACTCACATCAAAGCAACTTTAAGGTAGAAATTAGGATTCTTTTATTTGTCACTTAAAATGTCCTAACACACTAGAGGGAAATTTTAATTTCCATGGGCCATTCTTATTTTATAAATAACAATGACATGGAATATAAACTTGTTCAGTAATGCATTGTTTAGATTATGTAGATTATTATTTAGATTGGTTACTGATTATTATTCGGATACTATTGCTTTCATGATCTTTATACTCATGTTACCTGAATGAGAAATACCTCTAAGATGCTCTACTGTATGAAATTATCAGTTTAATGTAGCAAACACAAATGGATTAAGAATAAAAGTCTAGCTATAATATTAACTATGAATTGTAAAACCATTAGATATTCATCATGAAATCAGAAATCTGTGAGAGATTTATGGGGCTGTTAAGTTTTCATTTTCTGTATGATACATTCCAAGTATCAACTTGAAGAGGATTTAAAATTTCACGATTTCAATGACAGGAGAATCTCGACATGGCTTTCTCCCTTCTCTGCTCATCATCTCCCCACATCAGGTGCTAGGTAGAGCTGCACTCCTTTCTGAAACTTTTATTAGACACTGTCCCATGTCAGTAGAAGTAAATGTTATATAATATAACACAGAGTTTGACCAATGACAATAGAATGTTTTCAATATCTCTTCTAACTATACACATAACCAAATTCAAAAAATAACAGCAATCACTTGTTCCTGTGTTTCATGGGAAAATTATGACTCATACAACTGATTCCTTAGCTTTCATTCTAAAAGAAGATCATAGAAATGTTCATTATACATGGCTTTGTAAGTCCAGATATTTTGTTTTTCACCATCATTCTTGTTGTAGTTTATGAATTAAACACTGAGTTATAAGGATCAATATTTTGTGTTAGCTACAAAGTCAGTAAGCAGAATGAATAGACAATGTATAAATATACTCATATGAAGCAAGGAATACATATCCTTAATTAGTAGTATTTTCAGATCCAGAGCTGGCCATGTGCCTATAGCTGATCTTCTAAGATTTCCAATTAAAAATTTTCTTTGATCTTGAAAAAAATCAACTACACATGATTCCTCCATACAGGAGTGACACAAATCTGGGCCGCTAAAGCCTCTGAGCAATTAGTAGTCAGGTTTTTTTTTTTTTTTTACTAAGTTGTTAATTTTTCATTAATATTTATTTTAGAACTTGATATTTGAAGAAATTTCTAGAGAATTTCCTGAATTACTGCAAAATAAAAGCCTGAATATTTCTGCCAAGTAAGAATAACCCATTTTAACCAGTATGCTAACTGTTTTCTTTGACTGTTAGTTAAATGAAACAGAATCATGATAAGGGATGCTGCAAGTGTTAACTCTTATTTCAATTATAAAATTTATTTTCATCAATACTTTTGTCCTTGGAAAAGTTCTTCCTTCACTGTGAAGTAACATCAGAGCAAACCTTGTTAGATACCAAGTCAGGCATAGGGATAGTAAGAAGATTACTCACTGTCACCTCCCTGCTTACAAATCTTGACCCTAATACAGAAGAATATGTACTGTAGTTTGACAGAGCAGTCTATGTTGGCCAATTATAAAATGATTGTGCTAAACTCCAAAAGACATTCCTCTAAACCACGTAGTACTATCTAGTAGCTACTGTTTCTTCAGTCCAGTAATGGTGGTTTTTATGAACTAAGTATAATAGATCAGTTAAAACCAGAGATAAATCATAGGAAATTCCAAATGCATAAGTTCATCTATGTCCTTCTTTTACTCTAAACTAAAAGGGTGATTTTTTTTAAATGCCATGCCAGGATGATGGATGTATCCTTGCTTTGCACACAGAATAAAAGGCTGAGGCATGTTCATGTATGAATGTGTCAACACATTCAAGGATCACCATGGAAGGGTGGATGGAATCATTGTAAAATAAGAGGTTGTGGACATCGGCAGTAAAATGTACTTTCCAGCCATGACAACGCAGCTGTACATATGAACTCACAGTGGCTGTGGCTGAATGCATAATCAACATAAGAACACACCGGCTAATATCTCAACATGTATAGGGATAGGTCCATGAAATTTCACTCCTAGCTGAGGAGCTATTGGTATCCTAGAGATGCTGATGAAAAAAAAGAGTCAGATTTCATCAGGGATGATGCCACTAAGAGGCCACACATGGTCCAGCAGATGGTCCTAGACTCATGCTTATACAGCAACAAAAAGTAGACTCAGTGAGTTAAAAAAAAAATCCAAACCATGAATTTAGATGAGAAAAGTGGTGGATGGAGGACATAAGGGAGGAATTGAAGGGAAGATAAAAGTGGATGGATTTGATAAAAATGTGCTATATATCTGTAAGAAATTCATAAATAATAAACTATAAATGTATTAGTTAAATAGAATGTCAAAATGGAAGGCAAAACATGCAAGAAAATATGCTATTGGTACTATTACTATCCAGCATGCACAAAGCACCATGTAAACTGTAGTGTTGCATGTCTCTAAGGCAAGCCGTCTGAGCACACAGACAGGAGGACTATCAGTTCATGTGATCTTCTACTTTTCAAGGTCAAAGCCAACCTGTAACAAAGCAAATACTGTCTAAACAAACTGACAAAAATAAAAGGAATGAAGCTCTTTAAGCTTCAATTATCTCCATTTCTTACATATTGGCTAACTCGTTTAATCAGCTAACTATTTAATTTTTACACAAGCACCAGTAATATTACAAAATTCATTTCGTTCAGGGTCAGTATAAGACTACTTTGTTGTCACTTTTTTTTTTCTCTCTCTCTTTTTGTTGGATATTTTCTTTTCTTTAATGTCTTTTTCTTTTACACACCTAGGCTTAAAATCAGGGTCATATTTATATTGCAAAAGTGCTTTTTTATTTAGCTCTATCCACAGCAGAGAATATTTTAACTGTTAGACTTCTGAATTATGATGCTTATTATTTATATTCTTTTTGTTGTTTGTTTTTCTTGACAGGGTTTCTCTTTGTAACAGTCCTGGCTGTCCTGGATCTTGCTCTGTAGGCCAGGCTGGCCTCACACTCACTGAGATCCTCCTGCCTCTGTTTCCTAAGTGCTGGGATTAAAGATATGCGTCACCAATGATTGGCAATTATTACTTATATTCTTCTATTTTTCCATGTATAGTGTTTCTCACAGAAGAATATGCTTTATCAGATTATTCAGAGTTTTAAGATTTATTTATTTATTTTTATTGTATTTTTTATTTTATAATTTAATTTAATTTTACATATCAGCCACAGATTTCCCTGTCCTCCCTCCTCCCACCACCCCTCTCCCCACCCCACTCCCCATTCCCATCTCCTCCAGGGCAAGAATTCCCCTGGGGATTCAGCTCAACCTGGTAGATTATCTGTATTTTTACTATATTGTCAGATTTAAGCTTGCATGATATTCTGAGTGTGATTTCTTCTAATAAAGTTTCATACTAAAATATACACTATTAATATATTTTTGAGTATCAGACTCATTAAATATATTTCAAGTTTACTAAAACATTTAATTTTTCCTTAAAATCCCATTAAAAAGCTAGAACAACTAGAGTCAGTATGTAGACATATTTGGACACTATCATATAACTTCATCCTTTCCTAAAAGGACTCTAGCCATCTTACTTTTGTGAGCTTTTGATAGATATTTCTGCTTGGTTGATACAGGATTGACAATTTACATGTTATTTAATACTACAATAGCTAAAACTTGACAATGCAGGCGCAGCAGTAGATGTCTTTGCATGTTTGGCCCTACACATCCAGCACGACAGGCAATTAATTTAGGGACATTGTTAGTCTCTTCAATTTTTGATCTTTCTGTAGAGACTGCCAGACCACAATTTTAATTAATGCCAGTCAAGATGGTGATTTTTGTTTTCTAAACATTTTGTGAGCTAAAATTCATACAAAGTTAAACTTCATGAGTTCCATAAATATTGTGTGAATGGCAACTTGATTTGATTATCCAATTGACCTGGGCTTCAGGGCTACTACTGAGAAAATTTCAAAACTATCAGCTTTTGGAAAATTGATTCCTTCATATTTTCACATTTTTTTCATACTTTTATTATTTTTGTGAAGTTTAACAATGTTCCTTTGGAAAAATTTGCTCTAGTAACATTGCTTGTTTTTATTTTTTCCTTTATTTAAAATAGATTTGTTTCTCATACAAATATTTCCTGATTATAGTTTCTCTGTGATGATATTTTATTTTTGTGTTAATAAACAAAGTTTGCCTAGAGATCAGAGGTCATAGCCAGCCATAAACAGAAGTCAGGCGGTGGTAGCACATGCCCTTAACCCCGATCACATGGCAGGCAAAGTTTCTGTGTGTTCAAGGACACAGCCAAGCGTGGTGACACAGGCTTTTAATCCCAGTACCAACCATAGAGACCTGGAGGTCTGTATAGACAGGCAGTGACAAGGAAGTGAGGTGGCTGGGCTAAGAGCCAATGAGAAGGCAGAACAACAAGGCAATAAAGGCACAGGTTAGACAGGAAGAAGCTGGTTCAGTTCTCTTAGGAACCTACAGCGGTGGTGTGGTGAGCTAAGGTTAGTTTGGTAGCTATCACTATTACTCTGATCTCTATGACTTTCACCCCTGTATTTGTCTCTGTGTTTCTTATTTAATAAGACTGTTTAAAAATTAGTCTACAATAGACTGTTCAAATGTTAAATTTTTAAGGACTGTGGGATTTTCAAAGTTATGAATATAAATTCAATGAGAATGAAAAAAGAGGTCATAAATTTCAAGAAAAGCAGAGAATGGTGTATGGGAGTGTTTAGAACAAAAAATGGAAAAGTAAATGATATAATTATATTACTAAATCAAAAAAGCTATACTATTTTTATATTTGATACTAACATGAGGCTTGCAGATTAAAAAAATAGAAAAGTTATGATTTAATAGTGATGTATTGGTTTGTCAAGAGGTTAATTGTTCTAATTAGTATAGAAGATATCTCAATTGAAAAATGCCTCAATGAGATTGCATTTAGGCAAGTCTTGTGAGACATTTTCTTGACTGATGATTGATGTGGATATGCCCAACCCTTGGAGGATAGTAATATCTCAAAGCAGGTAGTCTTGAGCTTTTTAGAATAAGCATGCTAACCAAGCCATATGTGGTCATTCAATTAGCAGTGTTACTCCTTTGGTTCTGCTTTAGTTCTTGCTTTGATTCCTGCCTTGGGTTCCTGTCCCAGCTTAATCAGGATGGACCATAAGCTATAGGTAAAACAAACTCTTCTTCTTCAAGTTGCTTTTGATCATGGTGTTTTAACACAGCATTAGAAAACTACATAAAACACATACAGTTAGTTCCTAAAAACCACTTCACTGCAAAAATTCACAGGGCTGCAAGTGCAGCAAGTGTGACCTAAAGGCACATTCATGATGGTATGATGGAAGCAGCTATGTAGAGTGAGATGTTAACAAATAGTTATCAAAAGAAAAAAAAAAACAAAAACCTTGACTCCATGGCCTGAGGTTACAATTCAATGATGCCTGTAAACTGGGTCAGGAAGCTAACAGATCATACAATCAGCACTTTCAGAATATCTGATGAATAACACATTTTCACTTGCCAAGTAAACATGAAGAGCAACATTCATTGTCCATGAGAGAAATCTGGATCATTCTCTGAAATTAAAAATGTGAAATATAGATACAATCTATATAAACATTATTATATGCCTGCATGAAACTCTTTATTTGCTATCAGTTATTTTCACTCAACTCTTGGTCTTCTTTTGAAAAGAATAAATGTGAAGGGCATCATATTGGCAGTAGTAAAAATAGCAGCTAGAGTGATGACTGCAACAAGACACATGAAAGGCACCTAGGAGCATTTTCAGTCAGGGAGGCACCAGAGTTATCCAATTAACAACAGTGTTTCATGGGCTTTTTCATGCAAGTGCTCAGCAAAATAAAATCACTTCAGTATGTGAACCTCATCAAAGAAAAGCCATTCAAAAGAAAGTATAATCAACAACAGAAAGGAAATTGCATTTGAATAGCACAGCTTTATGGAATGTAACAGATTTAAAATACAAGTAATGCCTTCACTTCAGAAACATGTGAGCTATGCACAGTAAGAGTAAATACATGTTGAAAACAACCTGAACAATGAAGGGGATCTGCTCCTAGGACACTGCCAATTTGATAATTCACAGTATAATAAGTGTGAACCAAGACCCAACACTCTTTAAGTATCCTGACACTTAAAAATTGAGAAGATATATTTCCACTAATTCAAGAATTAGAAGCAAGAAGCAGAGACTTGTGTGTGTGTGTGTGTTTGTGTGTGTGTGTGAGAGAGAGAGAGAGACAGAGAGACAGAGAGAGACAGAGAGGGAGAAATTTTGCTAATAAATTGCTGAAATTATAGTAGGCTTTCATTGATGTTTTAATGAGAAATCAATTCTTACATTTATTTATTTATTTATTTATTTATTTATTTATTTATTTACTTATTTACTTACTTACTTATTTATTTATTTATTAAGAAAATTTCCATTCATCCTACATATCAGTCACAGATTCCCCTGTCCTCCCTCCTCCAACCCCCCAGCACCTCCCAAGCCACCCCTCATTCCCACCTCCTTCAAGGCAAGATCTTCTATGGGGAGTAAGAAGAGCGGCACATTCAGTTGAGGCAGGTCTAAGCCCCTCCTCCTTGTGCCAAGGCTATACAAAGCGTCTCATCATAGGCACTAGGTTCCAAAAAGCCAGCTCATGCACTAGGGACGGGTCCTCATCCTACTGCTTAAGGACCCCCCAAACAATTCAAGCTAAACAACTGTCTCACTTATCCAGAGGGCCTGATCCAGTTCCATGGGTGCTCCTCAGCTATTGGTCCACAGTTCATTTGCTGCCACTAGTTTGGTTATTTGTCTCTGTACTTTTTCCAATCATGGTCTCAATATCTCTTGCTGATAGAATCCCTCCTCTCTCTCATCAATTGGACTCCTGGAGCTCTTCCTGGGACCCGGTCATGGATTTCTGCATCTGCTTCCATCAGTCACTGGGTGAGGGTTCTATGATTACAGTTAGGGTATTCAGCCATCCAATCACCAGAGTAGGTCAGCTCAGGCACCCTCTCAACCATTGCCATTAGTCTATGGTGGAGTCATCCCCGTGGATTCCTGGGGACCTCTCTAGCACTCTGCTTCTTCCTATTCCCATGCTGTCTTCATTTATCATGGTATCTCTTTCCTTGTTCTCCATTCTGTTCCTGATCCAGGTAGATTCTCTCACTACCCTAAGCTCTCTTTCCCCCAGCTCTTGCCCTCCATTACCCCCTCTCATCCCTAGTTTGCTCATGTAGATCTCATCCATTTCTCCATCACTGGGTGATCCATGTGCCCTTCCTAGGGTCCATCTTACTAGCTAGCCTTCCTGGAGCTGTGGGTTGCAGTCTGGTTATCCTTTGCTTTACATCTAGTATCCACTTATGAGTGAGTACATACAATGTTTGTCTTTCTGAGACTGGGTTACCTCACTCAGGATGATATTTTCTAGTTCCATCCATTTACCTGAGAACCTTATGGTGTCATTGTTTTTCTCTGCTGAGTAGTACTCCATTGTTTATATGTACCACATTTTCTTTATCTATTCTTCAGTTGAGGGGCATCTAGGTTGTTTCCAGGTTCTGACTATTACAAATAATGCTGCTATGAACATAGCTGAGCATGTGCCCTTGTGGTATGATTGAACATTCCTTGGGTATATGCCCAAGAGTGGTATAGCTGGGTCTTGAGGGAGATTGATTCCCAATTTTCTGAGAAACTGCCATAGTGATGCCCAAAGAGGCTGTACAATTTTGCATTCCCACCAACAGTGTAGGAGTGTTCCCCTTACTCCACATCCTCTCCAACATAAGGTGTCTTCAGTGTTTTTGATCTTAGCCATTCTGACAGGTGTAAGGTGGTATCTCAGAGTCGTTTTGATTTGCATTTCCCTGATGATTAGGGATGTTGAGCAATTCCTTAAATGTCTTTCAGCCATTTGAGCTTCCTCTGTTGAGAATTCTCTGTTTAGCTCTATAACTCATTTCTTAATTGGACTGTTGGGCATTTTGATGTCTACTTTCTTCAGTTCTTTATATATTCTGGATATCAACCCTCTGTCAGATGTGGGGTTGGTGAAGATCTTTTCCCATACTGTAGGCTGTTGCTTTGTCTTGTTGACCATGTCCTTTGCTCTACAAAAGCTTCTCAGTTTCAAGAGGTCCCATTGATTAATTGTTTCTCTCAGTGTCTGTGCTACTGGTCTTATATTTAGGAAGTGATCTCCTGTGCCAATATATTCAAGATACTTCCTACTTTCTCTTCTATCAGGTCCAGAGTAACTGGATTTATGTTGAGGTCTTTGATCCACTTGGACTTAAGTTTTGTGCATGGTGACAGATATGGATCTATTTGCAATCTTCTACATGTTGACATCCAGTTATGCCAGCACCATTTGTTGAAGATGCTTTCTTTGTTCCATTGTACAATTTTGGCTTCTTTGTCAAATATTAGGTGTTCATACCTGTGCAGATTAATGTCAGGATCTTCAATTCCATTCCATTGGTCCACATGTTGGTTTTTATGCCAGTATCAAGCTGTTTTTATTACTGTAGCTCTATAGTATAGCTTGAAGTCAGGGATTGTGATGTCTCCAGAGGTTGTTTTATTGTACAGGATTCTTTTAGCTATCCCGGGTTTTCTGTTTTTCCATATGAAATCGAGTATTGTTCTTTTCAGGTCTGTGAAGAATTGTGTTGGGATTTTGTGCTCAAGATATTATGCAAACAATTAAAAATAGAGGATATCAAATGCATTTTAAAAATCCAAACACACATTTTACTGTTTGCCTCTCTGTCCACCAATCTTTTAAATCCTGTTTTCTTTATTATTTGAGAATTTCACACATTTCATACATGCCCTTCAATTTCTCCCCTACCTCCACCATCACTATTTTCTCCCAATTTCACATGTATTATTACAAAACTAATAGAGTTAGTGCTTTCACAATGTGCATGAATGCACAGCCTGTTACTAGGTCATGGATAGCCTCCCCAGTGGTTCCCAATCCGTAGGTCAAGATCTCCTTGGGATCAAATGGTCCTAAGACCACTGAAAAGCACAGTTATTTACACTAGAATTTACAACGGTAGCAAAATTACAGCTACGAAGCAGCAATGAGGTATGTATTAAAGGGTCACCACATTAGGTAAGATGAGATCCACTGTGTCAAAAGTATTGCTCCTTGAAGAAAGTTGACTCCCCTTCTTCCAGGAGGGATCAACTGCCAATAGCTCTTTAGCTATGTGTAAGATTTCATGACCACCTCCATGCTATCAGGCTTGAGTTTGCACAGATGTTGTACAGGTTGTCACAAATACTGCAAGTTCATATGTTTAATGGTCCTGTTCTGTCCAGAAAACACTGTCTTGCTGTAATCATTGTGGTGGTTTGGATCAGCATCAGCCTCCATAGACTCGTATTTTGAATCTTTGGTTCCAGTTGGTGTACTATTTAGGAAAATTGGAGGTATGGCCTTTTTGGTGGAGATGTGTCACTGAAGGATTGGATTTGAGTTTCAAAAGCCCATGCAGAACCCTCCTGCTTGCATACTACCATGATTGAAGCCTTCAGCTATCAGTCTATTGCTATTCCTGCCTCCTCCCACCATGTTCCCTGACACAATGGACATGAATTGTGCATACCAATAAACTTATCTGGTCAGAGAACAGAACAGCTCCTAGATAGACATAGAGGCCAGAAAATGGTGACACACACCTTTAATCCCAGGAAGTTATGGCAGGAAGCAGAAAGATATATATATATATATAAGTTGTGAGGACCATGAACCAGAGTCTGTAAAGCTTTTAGGCTTTTGAGCAGCAGTTCAGCTGAGATTCATTTGGATGAGGACACAGAGGCTTCCAGTTAAAGGAAAAGAGATCATCTGAGGAATTGGCGAGGTGAAGTTAGCTCAGGCTGGTTCTGTATCTCTGATCTTTCAGTGTTCACCCAAATACCTGGGTCCGGGTTTGTTTTTATGAATAAGACCTTTTACGATTTGCGTTGCAGCCTAACCCTCTGAAACTTAAAAAGGCCCCCTCCCATTAAATACATTCATTTATAAATTGCCTTGGACATGATGTCTCTTAGCAATAGAATGGAAACTAAGACAGTCACTCACTGCTCTGTATCTGACAGGCTTTCTGCTCAATTTTCCACAGAGATCCATGAGAGTAGGCTGGAAATATGGCTCAGTGATTTAAGAGCACAGATCATTCTTCAAGGGCCATGGCTCAATTTCCACTAATCACAAGATACTTACAAATCTTCCATACCTTCAGATCTAGGGAGATCCAATGTCTATTTCTGGTTTCGAAAGGGATAGCAGGCATACATAAAGGTGTACAGACATATATACAGACAAAGCACCCTCACACATAAAAACAAAATGTAATTTTTTTTTTATAAAATCCTGAAATTGAGATTCAGCATGTGGTATATAAATGCCCCACCTAGGACTAAGCACTCTCCCGTCTTCCAGTCCCTGCCTGTCAACCAGTTGTGGGCTTCCTGTTAAAGCTCTTGATTATGAAGTGGAGGTTCTCTGATGAGGGATGAGAGACGCACTAATCTGCCACCCCAATCATTTGAAGTCTTCATACACAATTCATTTATTTAACAATAACTAAAAGGGGGAAGGAAGAAAAGGATAACTGATACTTTTTTTACATGCCAGTTAAATGTTCTAGTATATTTGACTCTTTTCTCTAGACAACGTATCCTCATTTCATAAGGAAATATTAAAAATTTCTATTGGTGATTACTATATTATTATATACAGGCAATGTGAGTAAAAAAGAAGAGAGTGTTGTTCCACTGTATGTTTATGTAACATCAATATTTTTTCAAATACATAATAAAGTAAATACAAGCTTTAGATCCAGTTCCTAACTCTGTCCCTTTTTAATTAATGGGGTTTGGAAAATCAATCCCTTTAATTTCAGTGATTTTTGCGAAGTTTTAATAGGAATTACTATTTCAGATTTTATCATCATTAGAAAGCATAGCAAATTAGCTCTCCATACTTACTAATCTGAAAACCCTGCATGTCTTCATACTGGTTTGGTGTAGAGTTTTAATCACTGATACCTGTACATCAGTAAGAGATTGAAACTCCAGAGGTGTTGAATCATGTTCGCTTGAGTAGAAAATGTTGCACATCATTTAATGTTGGCTGGAGATATTCTGTTTCATATCAAACACCTTCTTAGGTGTTATGAATAAATAAGTGCAAAACAGAAACAGAATTTTTTCTTCCAACAGAGTTCACACACAGTGGAAGCGTCAGATAGAAAACAGAAACTAATTTATTGCCGCAGAATGGAACCTGTGGGAAAAGGAATTGTGGGTTTGGGAAGGATTTGCAGTTTTAGGTGTTGAGGAAGAAGATACTCCTTATATAACAAGATTTGAAAAAGTTCACAAGACTTGAGAGAGTTGCACAAGTGAGCCATGGAGAAACCAATGAAAGAACATTTCAAGGAGGAGAAACAAAGCTTTGGAAACAGAAACATGCCTCATGTTCTCAGGCCACTGAAGAAGCCAAGCAGTCAAAGAGGAGCATCCATAAAAAGATTAAAGACACAGTGGTGTGAGAAGAGAATCGTTAAAAGTATCTCAAAGCAGGGGAGTAAGATTGTTATCCACCCTTTAACAGAGACAACACAATCTGACTTATTGTGTGGCAAACTCAATTGATCAACACAGTGGCTGCATTGAGAGGATAGCTGTTGAAGAATAAGACTAGGTTAGACAATAGGCTTAGAAATCATTTCATTAGTCCAGGTAGGAGACATTGATGGAGCTGACATGGAGCTGTTATAAACAGGTGAGAAATGAGAAATTTGAGAATATTGAACATAGAGTAAAAGAGTGTTTGTTAGAATAGATGTGAAGTAAGTATTTCATTTACACACAGTTAAATTATGTGATCCACTTCTTATATGCAGCAAAGTATAAGAAAAATGGCTTGAAGCACAGCAGATAGATCAGAAATAAGGATAAAAGATGAGATATTCAGTGTGTAATTCACCTGTTATTGATGGGATATTGTTAGGATCTAAAGAATTATATTTTTCTAAATATGAATATACAATAATATCTGAAGCTCATCCTTTTCTATACTAGAGGAAATACTCATTTGTTTCATAAAATAAATGATTTTATTATTGGGATTTTGATTCCAGATTCTTTTTCTGCTACCTTGGTTCTAATTGTACTTCCTTGTATTTATGTCAATCAATTTTAGGTACTAAATGGTTGGTTTAATATTGAAATGAAATTTCAAGATTGATTTTTCTAGAAACTGTTGACATGGTTATAAAGTTTGACAACCAGACATAGCTAGAACTTTGTGTGGTTGAATAATTTAACTTGAAAATAAATAAAAAATTTAGATAACTCAGTACTATAATTTACAATAAATTTACTTTCATCTACTTATGTATTTTGCACATTTATAGATAATTTACATACATATGATTTTGATGTTCAGTTTTAGAAGATGAAAACACTCTATTAACATTTTATTAACAAACAAATGTAATTCTAGTTTATTTATCAATTGTAAAGTTTCTCAATTTTTCGTTTGCATTGACTTGTTACTTGTATTGGGACAAAAATAATTCTGTACATTCACCGTATTGTCATTAATCTTACAGCATTAATATAATTATTTTAATAGCTTATAGCTTTTATACCATAATTTTTGTCTGTTTCTAATGTTTTGCTTGTCTTATATTAAACTGGTTGCTACTGGGTTAGCTCATAAGTGCTGATAGTTACAGTAGGTAAGTTTATCTTGCTTTATTGTGGTGGTGTTGAAGTTATGGATGGGTGTGATCCACTATGTGCTGAAAATTGGTATCAGGGCCTTTGCATGAGCAAGGAGTGCTCTTAACTATTGTGGTATCTCTCCAGGCTTGCTGGAGGCCTTGTGCCAGATATGTTCATTGACTATGGATGGATGTGTGGAGTCAGTGCCAAGAAGAAACTGTAACCACCTGTTTTTGTTCAAACAAGTGGCCATGGAGAGCTTGAGCCATCTTTATTTATACAGTTTCAGTGGTTGGCACGAACAGTTTTACAACCAGCTTTTACTTCTTAAATTTCTTAAAAAAGTAGTTTCAATAATTACTAATTTTTTTCCTTGCCTTATTCCCCTCCATTTCCAACTCTTTGACAGGTAGCCATTACCTTTTTGATCTATATCTATACCATCAGAAGCATAAGCAGTTTTGCAAGCTACAAAGGAACTTTTCTAACCAGACACACCTACAGATAGAACAGTGTGCCCAGCTGGCAGCACGTGAGATTACAGCATCACACAAAATGAGAGACAGCTTTGTCTCTTGTGATTACTGTTTACATCTGGTAAGGTCTGGGTTCTCACGGTCAACTCACCAGCCAAACCTGGATCAATCCGTTCTATGGTTTGTAGTACTCTCTTTCCTCTGAGGGCATTCCAGGTTTTTCTATTTATCCTGTAGGCAACACAACCTGGAAACTTACTCTGAATAGTGGACATTGCTTGTCTCTTGTCCTTAAGTCTATCTCCCTTAACTACTTGTGGTATTGGCATAGGTATTAGAAATTAGGGAACTGTAGTTTTCTATAATTCTACTTCATTCCCTGTTCTTTGAATGTTCCTATTAAGTCATGGTACCACCTATTTAATAGCCTTTCTTTAAAGCTCTTATTGTTCAAATCATTATTTCCAGAACAGTTATACAAATATGCAAATAATATTAAACTTCATGACCCACTGTGACTCATTCAGGCAAACAGTACAGCTAGCCTAGTGATAGCAAGGAGAGCACATAGCACACATGCTCCTCGGGTCGTGCCCAGAATAATGCAGGGTACTGTTCACAGGTTCTTGCCAAGTGGGTCAGAGTTTCCAGGGTTCTTGCCTCAAGGAGAACCACTCATGCTATTCTCTGGCAGTGTTCCCCGAATAAGTTACATGGATCCCTCCACAGCCAGGCAACTATATCCTAAAATAATAAAGTTAGTGTTATTGTACTTCTAGTTTACAACTCAACTTTTTGCTGCGTGTTCCCATATTAATTGAAATATAAATGCATAAAACAATATTTATGAATGTATATAAATAGAATTCAGTATATAAAAATAGAATTATATAAGATTAGCATAAAAATAGATAGAAGCCCTAATAGTAAGAGCATCCAACAACACACTATTTACAAGATAATTAGTTAAAACACAAAAAGATATATTCAACACCTCTTGCAACAAAAAGTACAGAAAATAGGAACTTACATGCTTTGAAGTGCTGTGCAAGATATGGTAAAAGCCACAATACCTACCTACCAAATCAGCTATGACAAAGTTGTGAGAAGTTGTGAAAGTCCTGGGTTATTCCCCATCTCCTTTGTCATTATTGCTTCAGTCATCCAGAAAACTTGTACAGACTTTAATTATGGACTCCATTTTTATCACTGCACCGGCCATTCAGTGACCATTCAAAAGTATTTTCATGTGGCTGAAAATGCCTCAGAATTTAAGAGGAGTTGCTACTCTCCCTGAGGACCAAAGTCTGGTACCCAGAACACATATCAGGTAGCTCACAACCATCTGTAACTCCAGGGAATCTAAGATATTCTTCAAGATTCTGATGATAACCGTGGTGATATGTTGTGTATCCTAAAAAAAAAAAAAAAAAAAAAAAAAAAAAAAAAAAAAAAAAAAAAAAAGAAAGAAAGAAAATTGCCTGAATATCAGAGAACAGAGCAAGCCACTAGATTAAACATAGATGTCAGGCAGTGGTGGCACACAGCTTTAGTCCTAGCACTTGGGAGGCAGAGATCTGTCTGCATGTCTGTGAGTTCAAAGCTATGTCTCTATCATAGTTTAGCTCAGTGAAACAGTGAGTTTACTGGAATTACTTACATATGCATAAATGAGGGATTGCAAGCATGGGCCTGCATGTCTAGAACACCATGTACAGCTTGCTGTCAGCTCATCTATCTGGAGATTCTGTTCTCACCCATTTCTACTACTTGTATATCTTTGTGGACAGCCTTATGAATCCTTTAAGCTTCAGAAGATTCTAGAGCCTTGTTTTGTTTTGTAAGTTTTGCTTAAGTTCCTAAAATTTGTGAGTTTTACTTACTTCCTTAGCCTTGTGAGGCCCCTTCCTCATCCAGAAGAGAAGGTTTTTAGTGTGGAAGAAGAATTTCATTTACATGTCAGGTTTTTTTTTTTTTTTTTTTTTTTTTTTTTTTTTTTTTGAGAGTAGGAGACCAGGTTATCTTTTATCTTTTATTGATTTTTGTAGCTGAAGTTTTTCTGGTCCTGCCTGGCTCCCATGGCCCCATGGTCCACAGCTGCTCAGACCCAAGTAAACACACAGAGGCTTATATTACTCAAAACTCCTCGGCCATTAGCTCAGGCTTACCACTGATTAGTTCTTACATTTAAACTAACCCATAATTCTTATTTATGTTTAGCCACATGGCTTGGTATATTTTCTCAGTTCTGTCTTCACATCTTGATTCCTCTGTGTCTAGTTCACAACTCCTGACTCTCAGCCTTCCTCTTCCCAGAATTGTCCTCTCTGTTTATCCCACCTATCCTATATTTCATACCTGGCTACTGGCCAATCAGTGTTTTATTTATCAACCAAATCAGAGCAACACACATTCACAGCCCACAGAAAGACATCCCCAGCAGCTTTTTCTCAACATAATATTTATATTGATTATTGGTTATTTGAAAATTTCGCATCATGTACCTCAATCACTCTTACTTCCCAGTCCTCCCAAATATTCCTCCTCACCCTTATGACCTCCCCCAGAAAAACAATTCCCAGTTTGTGTTGACCATGCACTCCCTGGAGCATGGTCAAACTCCTGGTGGCTAGCCCCTTCCAAAAAACTGAGTCTTTCTCCATGTTCACCCCCACTAGGAGCCATCAGTTGTGGAGAGCTACGCTTCAGCATCCTTGTCAGAATTTTCAAGAGTTCTCTTTGATGACTTTCCGTCTTGGTTGTTACTTTTCTTTTGTGGGGATTTTCAAAGAAGCCTTCTGTGTTCCTCTTTCTCAATTGTGAGTCTGTTGTCATTTATACAATCCAAATTTTGAGAGCTCCAGAGTCATACAGAATAGACATTAATTAGCTGTCATTGCTTTGAAATGAACTCTTCTGCCCTACAACAGAGCATGTCTACTTCAAACTTCCCATTTCATGCGGCATTGCTGTCACTCAATTTATTTATCTAAAACCTGAAATAATATGTCAATATGTATGTATTTATGTACTGCACACTACAATGAAAACATTATTATAAATGTATAATATGTATTGATTGATTATTACCATTAATTTGGGAACTAATTATCTATTAAGTAAATTGAAAAGAGTTATAAACTATCAGTTTTCTTAATTTCTCCCCTGTGACTCTTTGTATAGAGTCAAGCTTCTGCCCTACAATATTTCATTTTTCTTTTTTTTTTTTTTTTTTTTTTTGGTTTTTCGAGACAGGGTTTCTCTGTGTAGCTTTGCGCCTTTCCTGGAACTCACTTGGTAGCCCAGGCTGGCCTCGAACTCACAGAGATCCGCCTGCCTCTGCCTCCCGAGTGCTGGGATTAAAGGCGTGCGCCACCAACGCCCGGCTATATTTCATTTTTCAATGAAGGCATTGTTTGCATACATTATGATGATACATCCACTGACAAAGAAAGTCAGTTTTTGTCTGTTCAGTAAAAGTGTTTATTTATGTCCACTGTTGATGGCACAACTCTTATGAACATAGACATTTAGGTTGGGGTGTTCATCCTCCTTTTCTTTTACTCTCAACACTGTAGCAATCTTACTACAAAGATCCCTACATGGAAATAAGCTCAGCACAAATCTGTCCCAGCCCTCTGAGTGTGTGTGTTCCTTTTCTGTGTCTCTGACTCGTGTTTGACATTTTGTCATTGGTTTGTGCAGTTTGACAGTTACTAACTTTTCTTTTGATTCAGCCCCAGAGATTTTGTTTGTTTTCTGAGATCTGCAGAATTTTGGTGGCATTAATTTTAGAAAATTCTTAACCATAATTACATTAAGTATTCTCATTTTTTTTCTCTGCTCTGATATTCCCTTTGCACATAAAACACATTGTTATATTAGTGTTACAGTTCTTAGATGTTTTCTTAGAGTCTTCTGGCTCTTTTATGTCTCCTGACAAACTTTTATCACATCGGTTATTTTTCCCCTCAGTGATACATAAGATATTAGTGAGCCAGACATGGATATTCCTTCCCAGTATCTCTGATTTCTAACACTAATTAAAAGTCACTGTTTCAGAATTCTTATTCACGCTTACATTACAAGTAGTTCTGTGTGTTTCTTTAACTTCTGCAGGTGCTATCACATATTAATGAGAACTGCTTTAAAGTCACAGTCCATTACTTCACTGCATGTGTGTGGATATACGTTGGCCTTCAGAAATCCTTATACAATTTCATACAAAAGACAGAAATAAGGAAAGAAACACAAAACAATAGTGATGATACGTCATGTGTAAAGCATTAGGGTAAAGAGGCATTAGCTATTGAATTTATATTCCTGAAGCAGAGGAAAGACTATTTAATGTTTGCTAAAGTTTATAGATTTTGGTATTAGAGGTCATACTCTTGTCTCTTGTTCTCATTTAGTTGTTCTATTATCTTTTGAAACAGGACCTGGATCTTCCCGTACCCTTTGTTGTAATCCAGGATAATATAAACACCTGCCCTGTGTTGATAAGGTGTAGGCCAATGGGAAACATTTGATAAGCTCAGATTAGGTCTCTGTGAGTGTGTTTCGCTGCATGCTTTGAATTTCAGAAGAGGTCCTTAGCAGCCTCGCAAGTCCCTGCTGTTTATGAGAGGCCAGAATGCCAGATGGACTTGAAGTGGCCATTTTCCTACCTCAAATTTATTAAGCTTTGACAAAATGGGTTTTGTTTATTTCTATATTTTGTTGGTATGTGTGTGGAAACATAAAAGTTACAGAGAACAGACTATGTTGCAAATATTTGAAAATATTTTTTTCCTCTGGCTTTACCCACATTCACAATGGACTTTTCTAAAAATAATCTTACTTTATTCATTTATCTTTATCTTCACCATTTGAAACTCCAATGGTTCTGAAGAAAAAAATGAATATACAATGTAGCATGAATCTTAAAAGGTCTTATTAATAAAAACAAACCTGGAGCCAGGTATTGGGATGAATGCTGGAAGCAAAATAAGCTACAGCCATCTCACCTCGCCAGTTCCTCAGCTGATCCTGTTTCCTCAGACTGGAAGCCTTTGAGTACTCATCCAAATGGATCTCAGCTGAATTGCTGCTCAAAAGCCTAAAAGCTTAACCAGGCTCTTTTTCCTGGTTTTCACGCCTTATATACCTTTCTGCTTCCTGCCATCACTTCCTGGGATTTAAGGCGTGAGTCACCATGCTTGGCTGTTTCCGGTGTGGCTTTGAACTCACAGAGATCCTGATGGATGTCTGCCTCCAGAAGGCTAGGATTAAAGGTGTGTGTGCCACCATATTCTGGCCTCTATGTCTGTCTAGTGGCTGTTCTGCTCTCTGACCCCAGATAAATTTATTAGGGTGCACAATATATTGGAGAACACAATATCACAACATTACAACCTTGCAGATCTCTCTCATATGCATCTTTCTAGAATGAATGGATAAATAAATAAATTACAAAATTTTGGTCTGGAATAAATTAACATGTATGTACACCAGCCTCTATCAATACATGATTCTCAATTTAGGTGATCATTTCAAACCTGCCTCCAGCACTAGGATTTTAACACATTTTTTTAAACTAAATCTGGGTATCCATCCCTTTTTGGCAGTAATTTGTATTTGTTTAACTCTACAATAGATATAAAAAGAAATCATTGGTTTTTCACTTTCTTCAGACATGTCTGTGTTTGAAGAAAGAAATGACAAGTTCCAAGATGTTTAAATTTCAAGCCAATAATTAGAATTTCCATATTTTTCCTCTTCAAAGTAAATAAGAACTGGCTGAATTTGTGTTTTAGGGTCAAAATACAGACTTATAGGGGTAGATCATTATACTGCATGCATATTCATCAGTTTAAGGGCTCAGTGTATATCATTAGTGACCTCTCCGACTTTCATTTCAAGCTTGTTTAAAAATCATTAAAATTCGTTGTGTTTTAAAAATAAAAACTTTCAATCACTTCATAATTTCTTCATAGTCTTTTTGTTATTGTTGTTAAACACTGTTCCAGTTAAAATTGAACCTAAAATAAAATCTCTGGCAAATGATAGTCTTTTATGGAAAATGTAAAAAAAACATAAATATTAATAAATATAAAAATTCAGATTTCACCATCTTCTAAATGTTGTAAGTAATAAACTATAAATTCCTTTAGCCCATTGGATCTTCTTCCTTTTTGAAATTATCAACCATATATTATTATTACTATTATTATTATGTAATATGTATATATATTTAAATTTCTACAAATTATTGTGAATCGTATCAAGAAGATAACAAACTGAAATTTAAAACTTGTACACTATAAAATGTGAGAAACATGAGATTTACATGTCTATAATTCTAGACAATATCAACTCATGTGAGTTCAAATACAGTGTTATTTAAGAGTCTATTGAATGAAACACCAACACTTCAAGGCCTTTGGCTCAGTTGACATGATTCTTAAGCAGGAATAGAATCTGCAAGAATAAAAATTTATTAGATTAAAAAGAAAAGTTATACAGCCAGGTATAATGTGTAGAAAGAGTCTAAATTGGAGGTCTCCATCAATTCCCTTCCCTCAATGCTCAGGGAATCGGACAGTAAAGAAGTCAGAATGAGCCAGAGAGGATAGAGGATACCAAGAGAACACAACTTTCTTAGTCAACTAAGCAAGGCACATATGAACACCCAGAGACCAAAGCAGTAAACACAGGACCTACATGGATCTACACTGGGCCCTCTGTGCATATACTATAATTTTAGCTTAGTATTTTTTTAACTTATTCTTTTTGTTTTGTTTTTGTTTTTTGTTTGTTTGTTTTTGTTTTTTGAGACAGGGTTTCTCTGTGTAGCTTTGGAGCCTTTCCTGGAACTCACTCTGTAGCCCAGGCTGGCCTCTAACTCACAGAGATCTGCCTGCCTCTGCCTCCCGATTGCTGGGATTAACAGCCTGCACCACCATCACTCAGCGAGTTTAATATTTTTGTAGGACTCCTGACTGTAAGAATGAGTGGGTCTCTGGCTCTTTTGCCTACTCTTGGAACTCTTTGCTTCCTGTTAGGTTACACTGTGCAACTATGATAAGAAAGTTTTTTTCTCATCTTCTTATATTTAATTTTGTCAAGTTTTGCTGTTATCTCTTAAAATCCTGCATTCTTTTTTTGGATAAATTAATTGTTTTTTTTTAAATGTTTTTTTCATTTTACATACCAACCACAGCTCTCCCTCCCTCCCCTCCTCCTGCTCTCTGTCCCCCACCTCTCCCCCCATCCTCTCCTCAGAGAGGTTAAGGCCTCCCATGGGGAGCCAACCAAGCCTGGCATATCAAGTTGAGGCAAGACCAAGCTGCTACCCTCTGTATCAAGGCTGAGCAAGGTATACTTCCATATATATATATATATATATATATATATATATATATATATATATATGGAGAGAGAGAGAGAGAGAGAGAGAGATCGAGATCCTGGTCCCACTGCCAAGAGACCCACAAACTGCCCAAGCCACAGAACTGTCACCCACTTTCAGAGGGCCTAGTCAGTCCTATGCGCGTTCCCCAGCTGTCAGTTCAGAGTCACTGAGCTCCAACTAGATGGGTCATCTGTCTCTATGGCTTTCCCCATCATGATCTTGATGCTCCCCTTGCTCATGTAATCCCTCATCCCTCTTTTCATCTGAAATCCAGGAGCTTGGTCCAGTGCTTAGTTATGATGTGTGCATTCTTTTTGTCTCTCATTAGAAAAGAGGCTTCATTATCTTAAAAATAAATTTATGAGGATAATAAAGCCTGTTCTTTTCTAATGAGAGACAGAAAGAGAGTGGGTCTGGAGGGGAGGGGGGGAGGTGGAGAGTAACTTGGACAAATCAAAGAGAAATGATAGAATATTTTCTTTAATTTTGCCAACTACAAATAGACTAAGTATTATAATTGTAATTCTTTTTTTAAATTTTATAATTAATTTAATTTTACATATCAGCCACAGATTCCACTGTCCTCCCTCCTCTCCCCTCCCCCCAATCCACCCCCCATTCCCACCTCCTCCAAGGCAAGGACTCCCCTGGGGATTCAGCTCAGCCTGGTAAATTCAGTTGAGGCAGGTCCAGTCTTGCTTGATAACTGCTTTGTTATATGCAATTTTACTACATTAAAGTTAAAATCTTCCTTTTTGAATAGAAAGATAAGGGGAAGTATTGTGGGATGCCTTTCTGTATACTGTGAATATGTGTTGCTCTATTTGGTGGATAAATAAAGCAATTTGGCCTATGAAAGGGCAGGATAGAAAATCCAAGGAAGATAGACAGGAAGAGAAAGGAGAGGCAGAGAGAAGCCAGACAGCTGCCCAAGGAGCAAAATGCCAGCAGACGAGTAAAGCCATGGAACATGTGGCAAAACAGATTAATAGAAATGGGTTAATTTAAGATATAAGAGCTAGCTAGCATGAAGCCTGAACCATTAGGCCATACAATTGATGATGCTTTTTTTTTCATTTTTCTTTATTAAGAAATTTTCTACTCACTCCACATGCTATTCACAGACCCCCCTACTCCCTCTTCCCACCCCCCAGCCCTCTTTCCCAAGCCACCCCACATGTGAGGGCGATCTGGCTGCAACATCTGTCACCCCAGTGATTGCCAGGGTTGATTCACCTGATCTGGCTGGCTAGGCGGGTGTCCCCTTCCTCCCTCACCACTCCATGTGCGTCCTTCCCGAAGCTGCATGCTCAGTCGAAGAGGATGACCTTCCCCAAACAGAGGAGGACCGGTCTTCAGTCAAGGGTATACAAGTAGATGCGCTCCCCTGCTAGAACCTCCAAGCAAGCTCTCATACAATTGATAATTAATATAAGCCTCTGAATGATTATTTTATAAGCAGCTGTGAGTCCTCGGGGCCAAGCAGGACCCAGAGAAACTTCTGGCTACAGTCTATATTTCTCTTTCAAAGTAAAAGTCTTTAAAAGCCAAAGACTAGCAACTATGGGATCCTATATAACCAAAAACAGATCAAATACTTTCTTACTCCAGGAAGGAAGAACCAAAGTAAAGTTAAAATGAATCCAAAGCAAACCAGCACCCATAGCATAAATCAAATTCTGCAGCTCATATCCCAAATCTGGGATAAAAAAACTGAAAGTAAGAAATTTCTATATGTTTTCCCATCATGATCTTAATGCCCCTGGCTCATAGAATTCCTCTTTTCTCTCTTCAACTGAACTCCTGGAGCTTGGCCAGGTGCTTGGCTGTGGATCTCTGCATCTGCTTGCATCAGTCATTGGATGAGAGTTCAACCATGACAGTTAGGGTGTTTGGCCATACAAACACCAGAGTAGGTCAGTTCAGGCTTTCTCTTGACCATTGCCAGTAGTCTATTGTGGATTATCTCTCTAGCACTTTGCTTCTTCCTATTCCCATGGTGTCTTCATTTATCATGGTCTCCTATTTCTTGTTCTCCCTCTTTGTTCTTGATCTAGCAGGGATCTCTCCCTCCCCTAAGCTCTCTTTCCCCTGACCCTTGCCCTTCATTACCCCACCCTCTCACATCCAGTTTGCTCATGTAGATCTCATCCATTTCTCTGTCGTTGGGCGATCCCTGTGTCTTACTTAGGGTTCTCTTTACTACGTAGCCTCTCTGGAGTTGTGAGTAGCAGTCTAGTCATCCTTTGTTTTACATCTAGTATCCACCTATGAGTGAGTACAAACCATGTTTGTCTTTCTGAATCTGGGATACCTCACTCAGGATGATTTTTTTCTAGTTCCATCCATTTGCCTGTAAAACTCATGATGTCATTGTTTTTCTCTGCTGAGTAGTACTCCATTGTGTATATGTACCAGATTTTATTTATCCATTCTTCAGTTGAAGGGCATCTAGGTTGTTTCCAGGTTCTGGCTATTACAAACAATGCTGCTATGAACATAGTTGAGCATGTGCCCTTGTGGTATAATTGAGAATTCCTTGGGAATATGCCCAAGAGTGGTATAGCTGGGTCTTGAGGGATATTGATTCCCAGTTTTCTAAGAAAGTGCCATATTGATTTCCAAAGTGGCTGTACAATTTTGCATTCCCACCAACAGTGTAGGAGTGTTCCCCTTACTCCACATCCTCTCCAACATAAGGTGTCTTCAGTGTTTTTGATCTTTGCCATTTGACGGGTATAAGGTGGTATCTCAGAGTTGTTTTGATTTGCATTTCCTTCATGATTAGGGATGTTGAGCAATTCCTTAAATGTCTTTCAGCCATTTGAGCTTCCTCTGTTGAAAATTCTCTGTTTAGCTCTATAACCCATTTCTTAATTGGACTGTTGGGCATTTTGATGTCTAATTTCTTCAGTTCTTTATATATTCTGGATATCAACCCTCTGTCAGATGTGGGGTTGGTTAAGATCTTTGCCCATTCTGTAAGCTGTCTTGTCCTTTGCTGCACAAAAGCTTCTCAGTTTCAAGAGGTCCCATTGATTAATTGTTTCTCTCAGTGTCTGTGCTACTGGTCTTATATTCAGGAAGTGATGTCTGGTGCCAATGTGTTCAAGACTACTTCCTACTTTCTCTTCTATCAAGTTCAGAGTAAGTGGATTTATGTTGAGGTCTTTGATCCATTTGGACTTA
Source organism: Peromyscus melanophrys (assembly GCA_902168415.1). Classification (NCBI taxonomy): domain Eukaryota; kingdom Metazoa; phylum Chordata; class Mammalia; order Rodentia; family Cricetidae; genus Peromyscus; species Peromyscus melanophrys. Next base: position 3,342 of record CABHPR010140929.1, on the reverse strand, counting down.
ACTTTTGTGCACGGTGACAGATATGGATCTATTTACAGCCTTCCACATGTTGCCATCCAGTTATACCAGCACCATTTGTTGAAGATGCTTTCTTTTTTCCATTGTACAGTTTTGGCTTTATTTTCTTTCAGACCTGTAAATTTTTTTCTGATTACATGTGACTGCTATTAGTGATTTTGTAGTGTGGTACAGTTAGAATGACTGTTAGAGCCAGAAAAATATAAAGTAAATGTTTGATAATGTTTACTTTATAAAAACTCAGTCCACTTACATGGATTGTTTTAGTAAATAAACAATATCATTCCTCTGCTTCATTGAATAGTACAACACATGTTAGGAATTCCAAATATTTTCATTTTTTATACTCTCTCCAATTAGATTATTCTATTTCCAGGTAATTGCATGTTTTCACATTTTTCAATAATCAATAAATTCTGTTCTTGCAATTTTTTACTTTGAGTATGGCTACCAAAAACACTCTTCATACCTGAGTTAACACAGGATAGCCTAAGCAACTTTGTCTTAAGCAGTGTCATAATAAAACATAGAGACTTTATATGTGCTTATAGGGGCAAAGGACCATATTGAACATGAACATCTCATAGAAAACATAAGTAAAACATCCTACTAAGAGTTTCCAAATACTACAATCTCTTTAATTCTTGTTCTATATTTCAGGAAAAGTTACTACATACTTATATCATTACTTTGAAAATCAAGACAATCATTCCTCCACTAATGATCCTAATTCCTGGAGGAGAATTTCTATATCATTTATTCTTGGGGATTGCTAGTTCAATGTTGTCCAAAAGTTTGACATTGGCCTTGGGAGATGGATCTATCAGTCAGTGCAAGTGTGAGAGCCTGAATTTGTTTCTTCAGAACTGTATAAACATACTGGGTATGATCTCATAATGTTGGAGTCACTAGGGAGATAGAGACAGGAGGGTTTGTTGTTCAGCCATTTGAGCTAAGTTGATATACTCCAGGTTCAACAAGAAACCTTGTCAATAAATAAGAGACTATGCAAGAAAGACACTTGATCAACCTCTAGCCTTCATGTGCACATGTATGTGTCGTGGGATATTTGTTCATACTATGACACCCCAAGACTGTGTTAATAAAGTTACCCTTGAATCAGGGGGAGGAGCCATCTCCCAGCTGACCGGAATTAGTCATACAGAAGCCAGGAATATGAATAGAGAAGACACAAAGAAAGAAGTAGGAAGGGACTTGGAGATTTTTGCAGACTCAGATCTGGGAGGTATAGAGAGAAGGACAGCTGGTCACTCCTCTGCTGCTTCATTAATCTGTCAGGTTTTTGCCCCAATATCTGACTCCTGAGTCTTTATTGGTAATAGAAGAACTTAGATAAACACAACATGTTCACAGGTACTGCACTAAAACATATACACATAGAAAGAGAGATAGACAGATAGAGATAGATTGATATTGCTCACGTATCTCAGGTGGGCTCACTAACTTGGATAACCCCCAAAGTTAGATCTACTTTGGCATACACCCATAGTCTCTCTACAGGCGTAACAAAATATATTGCTACTGAAGAAGCGTTGTGTATTTCGAGTATTATCTGTTATAATCATGTAAGCCCTAATACTCCTTAGCAAAATGAAGTGTACACTAATTTCTTAGACGTGTATGACTAAGAGATCAAGATATGGCTATATACAATACAAAACAAAAACAAGAGATGTTGGCTGAAAATGTAGCTCAGGGGTACATTCTTTAGCACTTACCAAGCAGATGAAAGTGCTAAGACTCTTGTTTAATGCTAAGCACTGCAAAAAGGTGTTTTTATAGATGCAAATATATAAATAGATGATTGACAGATGAAACCTAGGTAATATATGTGAATTAAGTTTTCAATACTGTAATATCATTGTATAGCTTTTGCATTAGGAAAATATGAACTTTTAGATTTTGAAGCTATAAATAATGACACATTTTTATGTGAGTAACTTGAAAATAACTTGGTTGTTTTCAAATATAAAGGAAAATCAGCTATTGAAAAGTGTCAAAGCATGGGGCTAAGAATGTAGTAGAACCTGTTTATAACTTGTTATTTGGGTAAATAAGCCAAAAATTTCATCCTTGATATTTAAACTATTCCAAATTATGTAGATGCACAATTATACACGTTTGTTAGGGATGGATTATTTGACAGTCTTCTAAACTGTGCTGGCTGAGATCCAGGCTGCATAACTGCCATTTTTCCCTACAAACTGAAATTAGTTTCAGAATAGATGATGAGCAGACATAAAGAGGAAGTCCTCCATCAGCAACCCTCTCTGGACAGCCAAACATAATGGGAAATCATGTAAGTACAGCAATTAAGCCAAGTGAGGGGTTTCCGTGTTTAATGACTGGTTTTATTTTAAATGGAAGCTGAGAGAGTCTTACTGTTGCAATGTATGCTTATGATAACATATGATAGGATGATACCTCAGTCTTTAAATGGACAAAATGTATAGAGCATCTGAGATACATTTGTTAGCTACCAGAAGCACAGACAGGTTTGTTTGCAGTTTAAATTTAAAAATTAGTAGTTACAAACACATGAGACATATTTGGGATACTTCATATTTAAAGGAACTTTTCTTCCAGGTAAAAGTCCAAAAGAGATCAGTAACAGCAACATTTCAGGATTCCTGTGAACAATATTTCATCAAGGAGGTCATAAAACTACTTGGTTTGTGTTGTAGTCTGTATGTAGAATATGCCCCTAAAAACTGTTGAGCTAAACTACGGTGGTAGCACAATTGGAAAGATACAGAAATAGTAGAATATTGGCCTTGATGGAGCAAGGATGCCTCTTTTACATCTTGTCTTTGATATCTCTATCGAATTCCAGATTTTGGATCCCCATAAACCTTCTCTATTTCACTTTAACTCTCACTCTCTCTTTTCTCCACCTATTGTCCTGTATATAGTCAGCCTTATTCCACACTTGCCGCTCTCCATGATAGCTTGCCTCACCTTGAGAACAAACAAATATGCCACCACCTACTCATAGATTGAAGTCTCTGAAACCCAGAGCCAAAATAAATAGGTCCTTTTCTAAGTTGATTTGTGAAGCATTTTTGTTAAAGTAATGGAACACCGAACAAAATAGACTCTCACCTATAACTTATTAATTGTTTCCATAAGGGAAGCTGAGAATTTCTGGTTATATAAACTCTATGCCTCATGGGATATTGTATTTGTATTTGACATGCAGAAAGGCAAAGGAAAAAAAAATAAGTGTAGTTGTTGTTTTGTTCTTTAGAGTTATTCCTAGCTTCCTTGTCGATACCTTCTTTCACACACACACACACACACACA